>CAUYQV010130837.1:0-15730 GCA_963574575.1 Galagoides demidoff
ACATGAAAAAAAATTTTTTTGAGACAGAGCCTCAAGCTATCCCCCTGGGTAGAGTGCCATGGCATCACAGCTCATAGCAACCTCCAACTCCTGGGCTCAAGCGAGTGTCCTGCCTCCGCCTCCCAAGTAACTGGGACCACAAGCGCCCGCCACAACGCCTGGCCATTTTTTGGTTGCAGCCATCATTGTTGTTTGGCTGGCCCAGGCTGGGGATTCGAACCCGCCACCTTAGGTGTACATGGCTGGCGCCTTAGCTGATTGAGCCACAGGCGCCGAGCCAACATGAAATTTAACGTTTGTTTGTTGCTCTAACTCAAGTTCCAACATTCTCATGATGGCACATAAAACACACAACAATAAGGAATGCTGCTTCGTAAAGAATTGCCACACTTTGATGTGAACTGTGAGATACTGACATACCAAGGTTATGAAACTTTACTGAATTGTTTGTACAATGCTGCCAGCCCACTTGCATGATGGCAAGTTCGTGACCTTAATGGTCAGGCCTTGTAGAAGGGTAGCTGAACAACAAAAATAACAAAAGCTGCCAACAAAGATACTCTGCCAAAATGAGACTAAAAGCAAAGAGCAAACAGCAAATGGTGACTATGAGAAAGGATGAGTATTCAGCTGGATAAACAAAAGAGTGCAAAAATTAAGAGATTTAAAATCTCCCTAAAGATCACTGAACTACCTAGCTACATACATATTTGGAGGAAAAATCAATTTAGTTTTGGCCTCATACCTTAAACCAAAATATGATCCATATATATACCATACAGGCATGCCTCACTTTATCAGACTTGACTTTATTACACTTCACAGATATGGTATTTTTTATAAATTGAATTATTTGTGGCTACCCCATTGAGGAACTCTAGTGTATCATTTTTCTGCCAACAAGTGATCACTTCATATTTCTGTGTCAGCAGTTTTTAGCAATAAAGTAATCTTAATTTAAGGTAGATACATAATTTTATTAGACATGATGCAATTGCACATATTGCAGAGTACAGAATGAGTAAACATAACTTTTATATGTGCTAGGAAACCAAAAAATTGAGTTCACTCATTTTATTGTGATATTCGCTTTATTGTTATGCTGGTTGGAAACTAAACCAGCAATGTCTCTGAAGCAGGTCTTTAGTTAATTTTTATTCAATAAAAGTAGAAAAATATTTTAGAAAAATGAGGGTGGAGATTTTAATCCCAGGGTAGAAAGAGAATGTCTAAATATAATTAGAAATACCATTTGATTGTTATTTCTGCATAAAACTTTATTTCATGCATAATAAAACTACATTCATAAACAGAATGTTACCAGCATTTAAAGGGATATGAGGAGAGATGGTTGACAAGTGAGAGAGAGGAGTTGTCAGAGAAATAAAACAAAAAGTAGGAGAGTGTGGTGCCAGGAAGCTCAGAAAGGATTATTTCAAAAAGTGGGGAGTAAGCAAGAATGTCATGGATGCTGGGTATTCAAATAAAAAAAAGAGGAAGGAGGCTGAAGAAATACCCAATAATGCCAGCAACAAAGAGATAGTGAGGTTTTGTATGATTTATGGAACTAGAATATTTTAGATATAGGCTTGAGAGGAGTTATGAAGTTCTGAACTGTTTTATGAGTTTATTCACAAATTATAGTGGGAAATAAATGTTTGTGAACTTCACTTCACCTTCTTACGGTGAACAATGTAGGACTTTTGTTAAAAAGTAAAAATGGCCCATTTATTTTGAACTGATTTGATATTTCCATTTTCTTTTAAAGTTATAATTATCTTTTCAGCACAAAAGGCATCAAATGACTTCATGAAATGTAATATGAAAGCATATAGTTACAAAGTAAATTTTCATACACATAGCTTTGATAAATCATAGGGCAGCGGAGATGTAACTTTCTCTGATATTTTCCTCTGTTTTTTTGGTTATGTTCAACACCGGGGGAGGAGAAGGTAAAGGTTGATCTATTTCTGAGAGAATAATGAGTTCTAGCACAATTCCAGGGAAAAATTGAAGCCCAAGTATATTTGTGCTCTTCAGGTTATTGTAAATGTGAATGCTGTTTTTAGGGACAAACATCAATCATTATTTTCTTATATCAACAGTTTGGAATATGCATTATTCGAAAAAGGGAGAAAAAGGAATCAACCTTGGACAGATCATATGAAATTTATGTGAATTGTGACTCTTTTAAAGATGAGTAACAGAAAAAAAAAACTGTGTTGATGTTCTGTATGATTAACTTTTTAAATCAAATAATAGCATTGGACATAGTTCATCTATAAAAAAAGAACTGTTCTCATTCAACCAGCATATTTACGTTTCTCTAAGAAGCTTTCTTAAACAAGTTATGTCCCCCTCTTTTGAAATCATGCCTCATAAAAACTGTACCATTTCTTAGGCACTTAAAATATGCTGCTATTTATCTTCAGTTGCACTAAATAATAAAATGGTGAGAGTTTTTTTCTAGAACTTTATAAAACTTACAACAGAATAGACTTTGCTATACCAAAGTAAAGATCACTCTAACTGAAAAATAAGTGCTGAAATTGTGACTATTTTCTTCATATTTGTCTTAGTTCAGGCTGCTATAACAAATTAACATAGACTTGATAACTTAAACAACAAATATTTCTCATGGTTGTAAAGGCTTGAAGTAGATCTGTGTGCCAGCATCCACTGAATTCCTGAGGAGAGCTCTCTTCCTGGTTATGTCTTAGTGAGGCCTTCCTTGGCTTTGGTATATGCATGTAAAGAAAGAGAGAATAAGATCCCTAATCTCCTCTTCCTTTGTATAAGGACACTAATCTCAGCACAAGAGTCCCACCCTAAGGAACAGATCTAACAGCAAGTACCAAGTACTTCCCAAAAATACCATCACATTCAAGGGGGAGGTAGGATTTCAACCTATGAATTTAGAAAGGACATATTCAGTCCATAGCTACATTCAGTGTTTGGAACGCCTAACCAAACTTCTTTTCTACAGGTTTTTTCTAGAATATTATGTTATGAACTTAAACACAAATTGCCTGTTATGTTAATTGGTTTTGGTAGACGGCCAATCAGGGCATAATGTAAAGTTTGGGCTATACTTACTTTGAAATGGATTCAATTAGCCATAGCTCTTCTCATGTATTCTTTCTATTGGAAGAGAATTTGGCAGATATGAGTCAGGATTGAGTTTTCTAATGTTATATCTATCTCTGGTGGATTTTTTAAATGCAAAAATTAATTTTTGCCATCTCTTTTCTGATGTTATTTGACTTACTTCATTCTGGTTTTCTCATTTTGTTATTTTCAAACTTTAAGGGGAAAACATATTATAAACAATAATTGTGTTCTTATACTCTGTTCGTGAAAAAGCTACATATTTCTTAGATTCTTTTAGTGTAGAGGGAGGTCTTACTCTAAAAATATTTATGCCAAGTCATTTTGTACAACAATAGAAATTAAAATTGCAACTTTGGAAGTATAATGTACTTTTAAAGACTCATCCTTTCAGTCCAATGCATTCCTAATGATAAAACAAAAGTATGCATATTTTTCTTACATTTGTCTATAGTTTGCCTTAATGATGACAACTAAATCAAATAAGCACAAGATCATGAGATAAAAGATAATGACAACAACGCATAGTGAGACTTAATTGTTTAAGAAAAATATAGGGAACCATTTTTATAGTAAGAAAGCTAGACTACTGATAGTCAAGAAAATATGAACTTTGGTCCTAATTATATAAATATTGTTATGTATTTTGTGGGAGAATCAAAAAAGAAATTACATAGTGACATTACTGGGGGTCATATCCAGTTGTCTCATATTCTTTATTAGATGCACTAGAGTTAGACAAACTGGCTTACTCTACCACCTCAGCATGCTTCCACTCTAACACAGTGGGATCAGGGTCTTTACCTTTGAACTTACACTTTAGAGAGCAATTGAGAGGAGCAGAGACAAGTGGGCTTGGTTCTTTATTCATTATTATTCATAAGAAGATAGCGCATCATCCTAATTTTCCTTCACATGGAAGGAAAATTCTGAGAACAGTAAATAAGCTTCACTTTCACCTCCACCTCTTCTGAATTTTAATTTCCTTTATTTTTATGTGTCCTGCTTTTTGTGTTATAATCTTACCCATCAAAAACATCTCCTCATTATAACTTTCCCAAACTAAATGTCATATTTTCTATAATTGGCCAGTAGACTACACTTACCAGTAGGTTCTCAATGTATACAATATTCTCACTTAGTGAATGACTGCTAAATAAAATTTCAATATTGACATAAAAATACATTAGTCTTATCTCTAGGGAAATTATTTGTATTACCTATTGGTGATGATTCTAAAGCAAAAATCTTACAATTACAAATTTAGATCAGACTTTAAAATGATGAAATATTTCCATAATTATTCTATGAAAACAAAATAATTTATACTTTTTTACAAGATCCTTAAGTTATATTTATTAAGATAAATATTCATATTTTGCAATTAATTAATATTTGTAATTCAAAAAATAAAGTGTATTTTTCCTTTTTACTCAGAGGTGATACCGTTTCCTTTATCTTAATAATCCTAAAATATATGTTAAGTAAATATTTGCCCTCAGATTTGCATATTAGCTTAGTAACTTAAATATTTTAGGATGACAATTAAATTTATCTTAGAAATTATGAAGCCTAAAGAAAATTTCAAGATTACGATTTACTTTATATGTAAATATAAAAGACAAAAGATTTAGCTATATGATCTGGAGAGAAACCAGAGTACATATCAAAAGAAATATCATTGTTTTAAAGAATTGGCTCTGGCTCGGCGCCTGTGGCTCAAGTGGCTAAGGCGCCAGCCACATACACCTAAGGTGGCAGGTTCGAATCCCCAGCCTGGGCCCGCCAAACAACAATGATGGCTGCAACCAAAAAATGGCTGGACGTTGTGGCGAGCGCCTGTGGTCCCAGCTACTTGGGAGGCAGAGACAGGAGACTCGCTTGAGCCCAGGAGTTGGAGGTTGCTATGAGCTGTGATGCCATGGCACTCTACCCAGGGGGAAAGCTTGAGGCTCCGTCTCAAAAAAAAAGAATCAAAGCAAGAAGCCAATTTAGCTAAATAATGAAAGTGATAGTTAAAAAAAAGAAGAAAAAGAAAAGAAGTAACTGTAATTCCACAACTTACTTCCAACTGGATATTCAAACAATGTTGAGTTCTTTCTAAACTGATGCTCACATAATAGGATCATTTGCAAGTAAATATTTCTTTAGATTAATGGGATAAACTCCTGATCTCTTCTAGTCTTTAATCTGCTAGCAAATAGCTCTGTTATCTGAATTTTATCTCAATCCTAAAATTGTGAACTTAAAATTCCTTCAGGTAACTCACCTGCCTTCTGACTTTTCTAAGATCTCTCTCCTCCTGAAAGCACAAATAAAGATCTTAAAGTCACCAGAGCAGGATTGTATGAAGAGCAAATGAAAATAATCATGATTAAAAACACAGCCTAAAAGATCATTCTAATAAGAAAATACATGAAAAATACGTTCTTGTTTAGGTGGCATTTCTTCATGGAGCAATTTCTTCTAAATCCAATCTAAGTGATCCTACCCTTTAAGAGGAGTGAATGTATAAACGCATTTTTCAAGTGAATAAGTCATAAAACTCATTATTAAAATGCATGAAACTCATCATTTTTTTCCTCTTAAGAGCCATTGTTCATAAAATGAATAATAATGAATTCTAAAGAGAAGGAAGTAAACACTTAGGAATAGTTTAGCAACTTTAACATTTGTGGGAACTCCTCACTGTCCCCGCTTGAAGTATTGTGCCACAGAGCTTCTCATGGAACTGTGCAAAGGAAAAAAAAATTTCTTTAGTCAAACTCCAATACTTTTTTTAATTTACTAAAATGAATTCCTAGAAAATCACAGCATAAAATAAAACGGCTCTTGCTTTAAGCCACTGCATTTTGGAGTGGTTTAAGTAACTAAATTTCGGAGTGATTTACTGTTCAATCACATATAATTGAGACTCATGCCATCCATGAGGTAAGCAATTTAAAGGAAAATAAGAAAGAACATCTAATTAAAAAATACAGTCTAGAAATGGTTTGCAATAAATTCTTATATTATAATACAATTAGCTCTAAGAATGTTTTAAGCAACATATTAATGTAAATTCAAAATGTCATTGCAATAGAGTTAGGTAAGTGAATTAGTAACAGGTCAGCAAATATTTTACAAAATGGGTGATTACAGAGGCCAGTTTTACTCAATCTTTTATTCATTCATCAAATATTTAATGCATATATCACCTGTGCACTATAAAACATGAACTTAAGAATATCATGTTTTTTCTGTAAAGTGATTATCTAAAAAATGGACTGAAGTGTCGCGACTCTATAAATGATCACGCAAAACACGATTGACAGTACATGCTGCAAGAGGTGAGGCTAACCATAGGTGCAGGATAGCACTGAGCACTTCTCACAGAGTCCTTTTATTGAGAAGATACATAATAGGCAGAAAGATTATTAAGCAAAGACTTGCAGGGGCTGTGTGCTCGGGGAAATGATCTCATGAGTGCCAACAGAGTATGTACTCAAGGAAATGATCTTCAAGGGTGGTAAGGAAATGATCTTCAAAATACTAAATGCAATTTGTCGCCACTAATCCTTTAAGGAACTGTCATAAAATGCTAAATGGTTAACAATAGCCTTTACTACTACAGGACTAAACATTACTCCTCCAGGATTACTGAGTTACTTGGTGGCTTGCCTTCCAAGTCACAAGAGATTTCCAGGCTTGCCAGGAGACTATCTTGTTCTCAGTAAGTCCTCAGATGAGTTATGATATTGGTGACTATTATAGTAAGTATGATGTTTAATCCTCTATACTGAAGGAGCATGTGAAGAACTTGTTGGACGTCAACTTGGAGAATCAGGTAGGGCCTAGATCATGGAAGATTGTGAAACTCTTCCAAAGACTTCATATTTATGTCCTTGTCAACTATGCCTGGAAGAGATCATTTAAAGTTTAAAAAATTGAGAAAACTGTCTGGTCTTTTTTGAGAAAGAATCTATAGAAGTCAGTGTTTGATAGCAGCTACTAATAGAAGAACGTTGATAAAGGTACAATGTGCTCCAAACACACTAGATTTTATGTTATTTTTAAATTACTCATTAAAAAAATCCAAGTACTAGATTTTCATAAATGCACGAAAATCAGTTTAAACTTTTCTAATGTAAGTTTTCTAAGGTTAATTTTCTTAAAATATGTCATTGAAATCATTAATTTATAATTCCATCATTATACAAAATTTCTAGCAGCATATAAAATCACAGAATGTTCCTCTGCTATGAAATGGAGTCTGTAATGTATTCTGGGGCAAAGAAAACTAGAGAATTGTTTTAAGCTTCTTTTTTTATCATTTCAGATTGATTTGATTTGACTATTAATCATTCTTTCATTTAATATTTATGAAATACAAAAAATATTTACATTTTCTTTATAGAAAAGTAAGTTTTGAGTTAGATATGTAAGAATTATGGCTCTAATTTTCCTTTCACAAGTTAATATACTAAACAATGAATCATTCACAAAAGTGTCACACTCCTAACATCACACATGTACAGTGGTTTTTGACATGTAATAAATGAGGTTTGCTTTAGGAAGAGTGACATATTGAAATTACTGAAATTGAATTTTTACTCAATATATGTTTAATTATGAAGCAAAGTCTAGTTCCTGGCTAGGAAAAAAGAAACTATTCATCTTGTCAGCTTGTAATTTTATAAAACTATTTCACCCTGTATAATATAAAAGTTTAAACATCACATAAATTTTTAGCAAAACTCCAAAATATGACATCATGGACAAAGAATGCACTTGGTCCGACCCATGGCTTTCTCTATGATGAAGGATGTGGAATTACTAGGATATTATTGCCAGGAAAATACTATTTCACAGTCTAATATATAATGCTGATAAAAAATTACTTTTATCTACATTATGTTCTTGCTACTATAGTTTCTTTTCATCATTTCTATTTAAACAATTTCTTTTATTATATAAACATACTTTTCCTTATAATATGTATTGCTGTATAATCATAGTCCACTGAATTTACTTTTTAATGCTTGCATTGAATATAGTTTTTATATCCATTTTAATTTGGCTCTTTAACAGCTGAGTTCTTTTGTTCCTCCTCACTAAGTTAATATGGTTAATAATAAATTACTCAATATAATGCTCTTATTAAGAATGGAACACCAACTGAAGTCACATACCTGCAAGATGTTCTGACAATATGTTTGTAAATAATTAGCACTCAAATGTGTGCCAAAACAGGAAGTTAAGTTCAATGAAGAACAAAGAAAGAAAATGTTCTTAATGATTCAGCCTTGGGTAAAAGATAATATTTATTATATACAAATTCTGGTGAATTATAATGTATTAGAAACCCATTGTATCTCATTCCCATGTTAGCAGTACTAAGAAGTAAACTAGTATTACTCCAAAGTTTAATATAACTACAAGGGAGAAATTCCAGGTAAAAAAGAATTCCAGATAAAATACATCCAGAAGTCTGGAGAAGATTGAAAACGTCTAGCAAAGCAACCACAGGTGAGAAAGCTGAATTTCAAACACTTGCAAGTGAAAGAAAAAAAAAAGAAGGCCTTTAACAGGCATTATGCTGATAATTTTGGGAATTAAAGGTAATCAAGTGTCTTTGAAAAGAGGCATGAATTAATCATATAAAATGGGTTGAAACTCTAAGAAAAAATGGGATCTTAATTTTTACCTACATCTCATGTGAGCCAACTATTATCTCCATCTTTTTACTGAGAGACAGAGAATTTACTAACATTTAAGTCCTCCAGAACCAAGAATATCATGAATGACAGAGGACAGGGAAATATGTTTTAGAAAAACAAAAACAGAAGTATTAAATGGTAGCCAAGCAACCACCTTTTGCTCAAATCTTGAAGCACACTTAATGACCTTCAAAGTCCCAAATCATCTTCTCCCTCTCTCTTCCCACCCTCCCAAACACAACCTACACCTCTTACCACAGAGGAAATTGGTGGTTTGCCTGGAGAATCTACGCAGGCCAAGCAACATCTATACATTCTGACATTTGTTCACATTTAATGAAATAACTGCATTCCCATTAGCACACTTTGTAAGAAACCCCACCCTTAGGAAACACCAAGGTACAAGGATTCCAATCAGTTTCCTGATGTTTCAGATTTAAATATGATTAGACTGCTAATAGTCACCAACTATTTGAGCAAAGAATTTAGTAAGAAAGATCAACACTAGAGAGAGGAATGGGGTGGGAACCATATAAGAAGAATAAGAAATATTTTAAAAATTATACATGACATAATCAAATAGATAAGTTGATAGTGATCATGAAACTTCCATTGGATTATTAATGAATAAAAAGAGAAAAATTATTTCTCAAAGAATAACTATATAATGGAGATTAAAGATGTCAAGAGTTAAATTAAGAGATGTGAAACTATAGGAGAAAAAGATGAAGAGGTAAACTACTTTACCAAGTTACAGATCCTACACTGACCCTATGTTTAACTCATAAGAATCCCAGGGACTTAGGATAGATAGGGATAAATCCAACAAATCATATAAGAAAACTTCCTGGAAGTATGAACATAGGTACCCATGTTGAAATAAAGCAGTGAGGACCTTGCCAATGAATTTTTTAAAAATGAAATAACATTATTATAAAATTTCACAGCAGTAGAAGAATTGCAAAAAAGAGCAAGAAATAGAAAAATGGCAAGGAACTGCAATTGGAATAACATTCTCAGCAGCAAAGAAAGATGAAAGAAGACAATGAACACATTGCCTTCAGAAGTCTGGGGGGAAATCAGGTCCAACCCTTCTAAGCCAGTATTTCAATTAGGTATGAGGGTTTTGTTTGTTTTTATTGCTTGCTTCTTTTTGATTTTGATTCTTAAGGCGTTTTGAGATCTCTCATATCAAAAAAAAAAGTTTCTTAATACACCAGAGGCTGTGTTTTGCTCAAAACCCAAAATAAAATCAAGACAGAGCAAGCCATGAGAGTCAGGATACAGAAAATGTAATGAGAAGAGTGATAAAGAAAATTCCCCAGATGACAACTCTGTAGTGAGCCAGGGGAAAATGCAGGCCAATTGGAGGTTGGGGATAAAGTATTTCAGGAGAGAACTTAAGGAGAGGGGCTGCGAGAGCAAGGGAGAATGGCAGGGAGGTAGATAACAATTATTAACTATAGAAAAAGCAAAAAATAACAAGTTGAAGAAACTACACTTGTTTCCCCATTGAGGAATATTCTCATAATAACTGGAAAAATGTTGCACTGGTGCCCCGGAAGTTTTAGAAATTGAAAATGCAACAATAGAACATGAGATAAGAAGGAAAAGGACAAGAGCAGATGCTATGGTGGTCGTGTGTGTGTGTGTTTCCATTGTTTATTAAAATTGTAAGCCTTTGTTTTATTAGGACATTTATTAATCAATAAAAAATATTAAAAATCAATTGTCAATGATGAAAATTAGAGAGTTGAACCATTTTCTTGAGTAAACTGAAAATCTGCAGAACGTTTTACTAGACTTTATTTCTTGGAGCTTTTTCTGTTTCTGTTCACAGCAAAATGAAGCAGAAAGTACAGAGAGATTCCTTACACAATTTGTCTTCACAGTTCAATCTCACCCATTATCAACATCCTAGACAAGAGGGCCACATCTATTATAGTTGACGGACTGACATTGATGTCATTATCACCCCAAGTCCATAATTGCTCTGGGGTGCGCTCTTGGTGGTGTACATACTCCAAGCTTTGACAAGTGAACAACGGCATGTATCCACCATTGTAGTAGCATTTAATAGTTTCTCTGCCTAAAAAATCCTCTGTGTTCTGCCTAAAAAAGTGTCTTTTAAAAAAAAAGCTGGCTCCATGCCTGTGGCTCCATCGGCTAAGGTGCCAGCCACGTATACCTAAGGTGGGGGGTTCAAATCCCCAACCCAGGCCCTCCAAACAACAAGGATGGCTGCAACCAAAAAAATGGCCAGGCATTGTTGCAGGCGCCTGTGGTCCCAGCTGCTTGGGAGGCGGAAGCAGGAGACTTGCTTGAGCCCAGGAGTTAGAGGTTGCTGTGAGCTGTGATGCCATGGCACTCTACCCAGGGGGATAGCTTGAGGCTCTGTCTCAAAATAAAAATAAAAATAAAATAAAATAAAAATTAAAAAAAAAGCTAATTGAAGATATTAGAGAGACAATAAGATGGTGAGAATTGCTGGGCCATTATCTCAGAGAAGACAGAAACTCAGAGAACTGAGCACAGCTTTGCAGCTACCCACCTACACAAATGTGTTTCATTACAGAAGAGGGGTCTAAGAGCAGGAAAAGTTGGACAGCACTTCTCAAAGCCCTGTAGACATCAGGTCAGGAACATTTAGTCCAGAGTGTACCAAGTATAGAATAAGGATGGATAAAATGTTCAGGAATAGAGATGAATCTGAAGTGTACTATCCTTCATAAGAACTGTATCTAAGCATCAGTTTGCCTCTACCCAGTTTCCCATCCATATAATTTTTCTTTTGCAAGAAAAACTTCCTTTAGATTTTTGGAGACAATTTTGCTGGAAGCAAATTTTCTCAACTTTTTTTAACATCTGAAAATATTTTGATTTTGAAAAATGTTTTTAATAAATATGAAATTATGGTTTGATTTTTCTCATTAGTACTTAAAATTTTGGTTTTCATCACCTTGTAGCCTGCATGATACCTAATGAAAAAATCTAAAGCATGATCCTCCTGAGGACTGTACCCAGCCCCCGATAAACCATGAAGTCTCTTCACTGTGTCTCGTAAGAAAGCAAATATTTCCATCCTGTGTGAACTCTGGGAATTGTTCTGCCTGTAGCTTTTTACTATGGCCGGGATTTCTGTCTCTTTACATGTGAATATGTAAAACTATATTATAATATTTAATTCCAGTTATATAAAAGAATCACACTTGATCACCTTTCTTTAACATTAATTCAATCTGTACTTCTCTCTTTATATTTTTTTCTCTATCATTCTCTCTGTGTATCTTTCTCTCTCTGTCTCCCCATATTCTTATCTCCCTGTCTCTGTGCTTCTGGACAAGTGTTTTCCTGACAAGCCTTTTTATCCCTACTTGGCAGGTTACACACCACTCTTTTGTCTGTACAAAAGACAGAATGGCAGGACTATCTGTGGAGTGGGCCCTCTTTGTTGTACCTTTTTAGTTACAATTAATAGTCAGTGTTTTTCTGTGGACAAGTTGTATGTACAGAAGAAAAGCTTTAAGGCAGTACTTCACAACCCAGGGTGTCACAAGATATTAGCCCATTTAGGATCAACAAAAGAGAAAATGGAAAATGGTACCATGGGCCAACTGTGAGGATTCACACATTTTCTGCTGCTCGAAGGACTCTGAAATAAAAGATTGCATGTAACCAGTAGCACAATGTTATCTTACAGATGGACTTATTAAGCATTATACAATGGATGCTAAATGCTAAAAGAGATCAAATTAGAAAATCATAGGATTCAAAAATGTTAAAACTAAAGTATAGGAAATGCATTGTTTACTACTGCCTTGGCCTGGCCACATATGCAGTGTGCTATCAAGGAATAAAGAGAAAGACTCAGTGTTCTAGGGAAACTTTGAAAGTACTACTTGCTATGAATTGAATATTTGTGCACCCAACCCTCACAAATTCATATGCTGCTGGAATTCTAATGCTGAATGTGATGGTCTTTGGGAGGTACACGTGACTCATTTGGTTGATTTTGATTTCCAAGAGAAAGTAACTTCAGGAGAAACAGTCAAGGATCATGTGCACCAACAGTTCACTATAAATTAGACCTGGATCCTATTAAATGCTCATTATGTCTACCTAATCCTGCACGAGCTGCCCAGCTTGCACAGAGAGTCAGAAATCATTACACCAAATCTGGGTTTTACACGAACAGAGCGAAATGTGGAATGACACAACACCTAACAGAGTCAGCCGTGATTCAAGACAACTGATGCACAAGGGCAAAGTTATCAACTTGCTGAAATGGATCTGGGCTAAATTACTCTGCTCTCTTCCAGGCAACCAAACTAGTGAGCACACAATAATTTAGTGTCTCAAACATGAACATAAATGGATTCCACATGGAATTCTAACTTCAGACCCACTATCTGTAAGCAACAGCCAAGTACACAGATCTCACTCTAGTGAATAAACAGACTTGAGAACTTTGAATCATATGGGGAAAAAAAGATATTTTTTTCCTGTAATATTTAACTATCTACTTATTTTTTTTCTTTTTTAAAAGTTATTTCTATTTGTTAAATTTATTTATAAGAGAGTACCAGGTGTTTTAAACTAGGTTTTATGGAGTGAATTTTTAAATTTGAATTTAGTAGTGACAAATAGAGTTGGAAAAAAACTATATATATAGGAAGATTCATTTGGTTCAATAGGCCATTAGTGACTCTTACATGGATAGGTATAAATTCAATGGTTTGTATTTTATAATCATTCACTAAAAATGATTAATATTAAGTAGACCAATAAAATTGTGTTTATATACATAATGAAACCTTTTCATCCATAAAAGGAATGAAATTCTGTCATCTGCAACAAAGTAGATGAAACTTGAGGACACTATGCCAACTGCAATGTTAGGTCAAGAAAAGTCAATTCTGCATGGTATCACTTACATGTGGAATCTAAAAAAGATGAACTCATAGAAAGACAGTAAAACCTGAATGATGTTTTCCAGGGTCTGGGAGGAGAGAGAAATAAGTAGATGTCAGTTATGGGATGTAAACCCCATATGAATATGAATAAGTTAAATATGAATAAGTTCTGGGTTGCTAGCAAAGAACATCATGACTATAGTCAACAATACTATATCACCTCCAGTAAGGTTCACTTAACATTGTTGATAGGTTCTTAGAAATAGTGACATTAAGGGAAGGACCTAAGAGAAAACCAATTTTGCCATAAACTAAATGACATAAGCTAGAGTTACAGTGTATTTCTGGTCTCAAAAACATCATCAAACTTCTAAAGGAAGACCAGAACACTTCAATATTAAACATTGACATAAATGTGAGCTATACAACCAATTAAGCAAGATTAACAAAAACAAGTAAAAAATTATTTACTCAATTATTCCAGTTGCAAATAGCCTTGGGTGGCTGGAATGCTACAGGGCAGCTCAGGGTTAAGACAGGATCCAGCTGTGGATAGGCTGCCTGGCCATCGTAGGGCACATTCACACACACCTGCACTCACTCAGATGGGGACCATGGAGACACAAGTCTCTGAACATGCACATCTTTGAGATATGGAAAAAATCAGAATATCCAGGAAAAAAAACAAGCAGACATCACAAGAACATGCACATGCCTCAGAGACAGTGGTCCCAGCTGGGAGTCATTATTTTTTTCTCATGAACATTATAATGAGCTAATGTTGAACAAAATTATGTCCTTTGAAAATACGCTATATAGAAATTTGTTGCGTGAGTATATCTTAAGTGTTCTCAGCACACACACAAAAAAATGATAACTAGGTGAGGTGATGGATTAGTTAATTAGCTTGTGTGTGGCAATTATTTCACAATACATTCATATATTAAAACAACACACTATACATAATAAATATATTCAAATTTTGTTTGTCAATCGTACCTTAATAAAGTTGGAAAGAATAAATAAAAGAAGCAGCACTGTAATAAATAATTGTTAACTATGAGCCACCCATAAAAGTATTAAATTTGCATTATTAAACAGAACTTTTCAGCATTGCAGTATTCACTGTACAAGGAACATATGTCAGATTATTTGGCAACTGTTTATGTCATTAATTTGGATGTTAAAGTAAAAAAATTAAGCAAAAACATGGCTTGTATAGGCTCATTAAAATAGTATTACATAGAATCTTATTAAAAACAACAAAGGAAAGAAAATACATCAAGTTGAATTCCAATAAAAATATAATAATTATTGAAAAATCATTGGCAGTTTGTAAAATATGAGTTTATCTAAACTCAAGGACAATGAGGAAGTTTTACTACTAACACATAAAATTATTTCAGAAGGAAGTATATTAAATGTATTTAAATATATACCTTATTTATACATAGCATGAAAATACATAAGCCATTTGAACTTCCAAAATATCAAACTAGTTTTTTATATCAAAGATAACCATGCTTCTCAAGCATACAATCAAATGATGTCTCACATGATGGAACTATTATATTAGTATGATACATATACTCCAAAGAGTTGGGATTTATTTCTGCAATGGTTCAAGGATAATCTATTTTAGTAAAAATTTCAGTGGTCCAGAGATCTGAGAAACATAAGACACCCTTCAAAGTAAGGAGTGACTTTGCCTAATCTTCTGTCCCCTTCTACAAATAAGAAAATTCATTGGCCATTGGATCTTTTCAGATTCTGGAGGCAGGGCACACTACTATTATAAACACAGTTCTTGTGAATATATTGGGTAACAGAAAATTTTTCCCCTATTGATTGAGTCCTAAACAAGTAAAAGCTGGCTCGGCGCCTGTGGCTCAATCGGCTAAGGCGCCAGCCACGTACACCTAAGGTGGCGGGTTCGAATCCCCAGCCCGGGCCCGCCAAACAACAATGATGGCTGCAACCAAAAAATGGCCAGGCGTTGTGGCGGGCGCC
>CAUYQV010130840.1:0-11508 GCA_963574575.1 Galagoides demidoff
CTTGCTCGGATGTTGGCGTCTCCTACATAAAACATTCCAGTTTTTGCACCCAGAGGACTGATAATGAGATGTGGAAGGCAGAGGGTGGCAACAGGGGAAGGTTTTGGAACGTTTACGAGTCCTCCTCTCTTTGTCCCTTTATCTGTTTTATTTTTCTTCTCAGATCCCATCAGCATCGACATGTGTTCATTTTTATGTATATATGAGCTGTTTTCACCCACTGGAATATAAGTATGGAAGAAAGGGCTTATAGTAAGAGAAATACTAAGTTTTTACTAACCCAGAGAAAGCAAAGGGTACACAGTGTCAATGTTTACTCCATGTCAAATTTTTTATTCTTGGTGTCTATAACAGTTGTTTTTTATATTGTTTGAAATTTTATATTAGGCAATAAGTTCATTATTATTTAAACACTGAAGCAAATAAACAGATGATGCATTTTCTTCAGCAGCTTGGCAAGCCGATGAGGAATGCACAGGAAAGATAAAAACCTAAGTTTGGGAGGCCTACATTTCCCAGCCACATGAGAAGAAAATGCAGGAGCGAATCTTGACAAATCCATTGCAATTATCCAGGTGGTAAAAGGAAGAAAGAAAGTCTCGTAAGAAGCAGCAGCCTATAGGCGGTGCCTGTAGCTCAGTGGGCAAGGGCACCAGCCACATACACCTAGGGTGGCGGGTTCAAACCCGGCCTGGGCCTGCTAAGCATCAATGACAACTCCAACCAAAAAACAGCCAGGCGTTGTGGTGGGCACCTGTAGTCTCAGCTACTTGGGAGGCTGAGGCAAGAGAATCGCTTAAGCCCAAGAGTTGGAGGTTGCTGTGAGCTGTGATGCCACGACACTCTACCCAGGGCGACTAGTGAGACTCTGTCTCAAAAAAACAAAAAGCAGCCTGTAGAGAGTGATGTAAGTACAGACACACGTGGCACTGCCAGCCATCTGCATATCCCTGGGCAGAGAGTGCAGGGACGAGGAGTCCGTGGATCTCATCCTGCACATTTCAGTTGCACAGTCCCAGTCTACTCCGGATCCTTCTGTTTCTGACTTTAAAATCATTTTCTTACCGACAGCAGTAGCCGTCCCTACGCTACCTCTGTCTCCCACAGCTGATCCTCCACGAGGCAAGTTGTCTTTCCACCATGCGGTTCCCGTCATCAGCCCCTCTTCTGTGGCAATTATCTGTGCATTAAACCACATACACTGAGAACCCATCAACAAATGTTATAAATTTTGCTTTCGGAGATCAAACAAATTTTCAAGAACCACAGAGGAGCAGGAGAGCCAAGCGCGTGGCCGTCTCCACTGTTCCTCCTCCACCTCAGTCCTGCTTTGGAGTCCTATTTCCCTTCCTTGTTTTTATTTGATCAATTCTTTTAGAAAAGGTCCGCTGGCAACAGATTCTCTTAGTTTATTCACCTCCATCTGAGAATAGTTCATCTTTATTCCTTAAAGATGTTCTCTCCTGATGTGGAATTCTGGGTGGAAATTACTTTCTTTCAGCCCTTGGGAAGTGCGGCTCCCTCCCTTCTGGCCTCAATGCGGCAGCTGCAGTCATCTGAATTGATGTTTCCCTCTAACTAATGCACCATTTTTCTCTGGCTGCTTTCATGATATTTTCTTTGTCTGTGGTTTTTAGCAGTTGGGTTACGACGGGGATAATATTCTGGGCACGTATTTGTTGTTATTTTTCTGTTTAGGTTGGCTACATTTTTTGCATTTGTAGCTGTATGTCTTTTTTTCCAAATTTGGGTATTCTTTTTCAGCCATTATTTCTTCAAAGCTTTAAAAAATCAACGTATTATTTCTTATCTCTTTCTGGGACTAAAATGGCATAAATATTAGGTTTTTTGTTACTGCATCATAGGTTCCTGAGGCTGTCTTTAATTTTTCCAATCTTTTTTCTCTGTTTTTTCAGATCATATATAGCCATTCTCCTTACTAATAGAGGATATATTTCAAGACCCCAGTGGAGGCCTGAAACCATCAACAGTACTAAATTTTATGCAGACCCCGCACACATTTTCTCTTCCTTCTTCACAATTTTATGGACAGAGGATTCATGATTACCATAGACTTAGCAACCTCAGCATGGAAGTTTTTTCTTTTCTTCTGAGTATGGTCACCTTGTCATTCAAAGGAAGGACTTAGGGCTTCTCTGTGGTTATCTGAACTGCCAGCATCTCTACTCATATGCTTTGGGGCCATTATTAAGTAAAATAAGGGTTATTTGAACACAAACACTGCAATATCAGAATGGTTGATCTGATAGCAATTACGGCTTGTCACTCATTAACAGGGGAGTAGTAAATACAGGGTGGTTACACCAGAAAAAGGAATGATTCACGGCCTAGGTGGGCCAGAGTGAGATGGAGCCAGATTCTACCAAGCTATTCAAAACAGTGCGCAATGTAAACTTATGAGTTATTTATTTCCAGGATTCTCTGTTTAATATTTTCAAATCTCAGTAGACCTCAGGTAATAACTGAAATCATTATAAATGAACCCCAGGTAAGAGGAGAACAAGGGGACTGTGGTAATCTCTACTGCTCCGTCTTCAAGCTCACTGACCCTTCCTGTGCCGCCTCCAGCCTGCCACTCAGCCCATCCAGGAAGTTTTTAAATTTGTCTTTGCATTTTTCAGTTCCAAAATTTTCACTTGATTCTTCTTTATAAACCTGTTCACATGTCTTCTATGTTTCCATTGATTTCAAGATCACTTGTTGGAGCATTTTCATCATAGCTGCCTGAATGTCTTTGGCAAATAATTCCATCAGTGTCATCTCAGCACTGACATCTTTGATTGTCTTTCCCCATTTGAGTCGGGATATTTCTGGTTCATCATGTGCCAAGTCATGTGAGGTTATGTCCTGGGTATTTTGAGCATTATGAGTCTGAGCCTTATTTACATGAAAAAACATTGCTTTATTTTTGTTTTAACAAGCAATTGGTAAGCTGGATTCAGGTCACAAATTTCAACCTGTATTCTCCAAGTTGTAGTTTCAATGGCAGTTCTGCTTTCAAAGGACTGTAGAGGGTCCTTCTTGTGTGTGCACCCCTGACACAGCCAGTTAGGGGTCTAACTAACGGCTCAGTTGTCAGTGTCTTGGGTTAAATGCACACGTGTGCAGCTGTACAGGAATTCATAAACAATTTATGGCGTTACCTTCCCACACTCCTACTCTTTGGACTCTTGTTTTTGTACTTTCCTGGAGCTTTCCCTTTTAATCCTCTGGCCAGAAAGCTGAGTCTTCATGTACTCCACTCTGCCAAACATTTCCCGTGACTGTATCCACATCTAGTACAAAGCAACAAGGGGACGGAAGGGGCTGGAGAGGAGCTGCCTTGACCCCTTTGAGCCGCAGCCCCTCTGACTGAAGCTGAGAGCCACCCTCATTGCTGAATTCACACTCCCCTGCCACCAAGCCAGGGCCACTGAGATACTGTTGGATTGCCTGGGGATGAGGACATGAGGGGATGAAAAACACCCACCAGCACAGTGTAACACAGCCTCTCAATGGAATAGTCCCAACCATTCAGGAGCATTTGTTTTCTAAAAAACTAAAATTCAGTAAATAACATTTTTTTCTGTTAAGATTCTTGCTTGTCTTTCCATAGATTTGATAAGGTCTTCGCATAACTTGAACAATAAGTATAAAAATGAAATTTTAAAATAATTAGATATAAGAATTAAAGCCCTTTCTTTAATCATGTAGTAAAAATTATTACACTAGGGAACCACTTAACGGAACATACGTTCACTATTAAGGGATAGAAGAGAAACATCAAGTGTTCCTGTTACCAAATAACACTCAAAACTCTGATTTATGTTTGGGCTGTGTCTTTATAAAACAGATGTGGTAAAGTTATAAGCAATTGCAATAGAGTTACATTGCATGCGGTATTTGAAAGCTCAGGAGCCTTTAACATAATTCTGTGTGTTGTGACCAGCTCCCCACCACCCATTTCCCTCCTCCTCCCCCTCAGAGTCAACTCCTGGAACAAGGCAAGTTCCTCTTCCCCCCAGGGTGGCTGAGAACGTGCTTCCCAGACACATTTTCAGGCTCCTTCCCCCTAGGGTTGCCAAGAACAAGCTTCAGAACAAGGAAGAAAAGTCCCAAGTTTCACAAAACCCCCAAGTTCTCAGTAGATGAACAATAGAAAACTCATCGAGACTTGATTGATTACTGCTGTATAACCATAACCATTGTGATATGGGATGTATCCATTATCAACCAAAGCTGTATTAATCATTGTTGCATTACTATCCATGACTACCCGAGCTGTAACTCCCCTTAACCAGCCACGTTTCACTTCTATAAAATGCTTGCACAAAACCCATAAAAGGCAACCCACACTGCTACTTGGCTGCTGCTGCCACCCAGTGCAGCAGCCCCTGCGGCAGGTAAAATAAATTACCAATTAATTACATCTAAGTGGGGGTCTGACTATCTTTTCAGGTCATAGGGGGTACGAGAATACTCCAGATAATCCCTGAGGAACCATGAAACACAATAACACACCTTCTTCACCCTCTCCAGAGCCCCTGTCTAACCAGGTCATTTCCCTCCTTCATTTCCTACCCCAGCACCTCTGAAGAGCAGTCCTCGGATTCCTCTTTGAGGATTCCTCCAGGGATCCTTCCCCCATCACCCATGGGAAAACATCATAAGCCTTTTTTACCCAAACACCTCCTGTCCTCCCTCTCCCTCTTCTCTGCCCTCCAGTTTTACCTAGTTTTAGTGGGCTCCTCTTTACCCATTTATCTGAAGACTTCCCTTACCTTAACCCAATCCATGCTCAAAAAGTCTAACCCTCCTTGACATCTAGTTGCTGAATCTATTTACTTATTCCCCCTAACTCTTATTCAGCTGTATCTGTCTTGCTTCAAACTTCGGCTTCTACATTTACATTCTTAACGTACTCTGTTTATAAAGGGTGAGGTTTCTCTTCTTGCTCAATCACCTGATGTATTTCATTCCCCACTGAACATCAAAGAGAGGCTAACAACCTCTAGGCAGTGTACCCAAGCCTTAGAATCCCAAAACTCCCCACAAAGGGCTATGGAGGGGCCCATAGGCAAGGTAATCTCTCTTCCCTCCACATCCAAAGAGTCCAGCCCCAAGGGAGCCCAGTAGGAACTCTCAGCCCAGTATTAGGTAACATCACTCTTACCATTGCCCCTTCCCTTTCAACCCTACCTAGAGCTATCCCAGGCTTCATCCAGCCAGGCTACTATAGCTTTCCCCCACTCTCACTGGGCCCCACACCCCAAATCAGTGCTCCCTTTTCTGTCAGGGTAGGCCTTCAGTCTGTTCTTCACTTCTTCCATGGATTAAAAGCTCTGGGAAACTCAGACCTCTTGCCTTTTTATCCGCATACCCACTGACACCCTGACACTTATCACTAGATCAAATTGAGTTTCACCTCTTCCCTGAGACACACTCTATCACTCCCCAAACTATACAAACTATTACTGGCACAACCCTGGAAGGACCTCTTTCCATTTGAGATACTGAAAGGGCACCAGAAAAATATGCTGGAACTCGAAAGCTGCTCCTTCCCTTCAACTTTTCAACTTGCTTCAATTATACCAGTGTCTTTTTCCTATGCAGAACCTCTATCTATGCCTCCCAGCAAACAGGACCAGCACCTGCACTCCTGTCCTGTCTTCCCCTGATATATCCGCTTCCCAGGCAATGAACAGGATCTGGTTCCCCTTTACATGTTCCTTAGAGGTAAATGTGCCTTCCAATTAATCCCTCTCCTAGTACAGCTAGCCATTAGAGCAGGAGTTTCCATTCTGACTTCTGGCCTAGTTATTGCTACCCACTAGTTCTGATGAATGTCAACTGAGCTGGCCAAAGGCCTCTAGGAACTCTCTGATCAGTTAGAACTCATACAAGATCAAGTGGATTCCCTAGCAACAGTAATTATCCAAACTCATTGAGGCTTGGATCTACTCATTGCTAGGGAAGGGGGCCTTTGCACTTTCTTATAGGAGGCATTCTATTTCTACATCAAGTCTGTTCTGGTCTGAGAAGGTATTACCAGGCTCCAGGAACAACCTAACTACCTGTGACCTCAAAATGAATGACCTTGGTTCGACAGCTCATGGGGACACTGGATTCTACTCCCTTTGGGCCCCCTTGAGGCAATCCTCTGTTATTAACCCCCTGTGTCATCCAATTACCGTCCTCATTTATTCAACACAAGGTAAAAAAGGTGTCAGCTGCAATTACAACCCAATTCCTACTACTCCCCAAACCCTCTCCCAACGTACTCCTAAGCCACACAGACCTACCAACACCCAACTCATGTCACTGAGGACAACTACTGCCCTATCAGCCAGAAGCAGTTTATGGAGACAAACCATCAAGCCATCACTCGTTTTATGAACAGTCAGGAATATTGGATGGCCTAGTATACACAAACCCTTTTCCCCTCCTCCTCATCTCCTCCTAAAAAAAAACCCACAAAGGATCTGGCCAGCCTCACCTCCCAGAAGTTTGTACCAAAGGACCTGAACCTGACTGGGAACCTGTGGAATGTGCCCACCCCCAAGGGCCCCCCTGTATAAAAGTGGTCTCTAACTGCCTCTGGGTGTAGGGGCTATCTTCCCACTGCCCAGGCAGGTCACCCTCCACTTTCAGTAAAGCTGACCTAAACTTCTCTACTATAGTTTTGTCTTTGGGTGCAATTGTTTACAACTTTCAATCTATACTTCAGGTGAATGGTCATTTCTTTGCTGAATTACAGTCTACCCCTCAGATTCATGCCACTGTGTAAGACTTCTTTCCTCTGCTGTTCTGATGATGTCTCCTCATGCTAAGTTCCTGTGGCCCCGAGGAGTGATTAAGAGGACATCACATCCAACCATTTCTAGCTCGTTTTGCTAGTGTGATAGTGGGACATGGCTCTGTTGAGATCACATTGTTCTGGGGTGAGTATTCTCATTAGCATCACTAGGCTTCTTCCTTTGACCAATACCAATATCTGGGACCTAATATTCCTCCCTCAGATCAAAATCCTTATCTCCTTGAGTTCACTGAACAGAATATAAGAAAATACCTTAGCCTGACTGCCTTTTCCTAGGCCTCCCACAGCTGACAGCAGGGCTAAGCAAAGCTATTATTTCACCCTCATCTTTTGGGAGAGGGACTTCATGGAGCCCTGACTCAGGATCCCTTCTTTCATTGCTGCTTGTGTTTTATTCCCCATAAGATGGTGCCCCTTCTCAAAAAAGGGCTCAGTCCTGGAGACACCAAGACAGAAGGGATGAGATATCACTAAGTCATAACTTCATGTCTTCACCTTGCCTCATGGCACCCATTGTATATCTACCTCTATGTTGTCATGAGGCTTCCATTCAGACCAAGACATGTACTTCCCTGGGACACTTGAGGATGAAGGGAGAGTGTGGGATTCATATTCCCGCCTTGAGCTTCTAAGGGATGAATGCAGAGGCATAGGGAAGCTTATGAAGATTTCAGCTGTATTAGAATGTGTGTCCCTTTGATCATCATTCAATGTCTATACCTTGGCTCCAGACACTGTGAGACATTCCACCTCTCTGCTGACCTGCTGAAGATTCCCCCTTCTTATGCTAAAGATTCACTCCCCAAGGACCTACCACAGAGATGTGAAGTGTCCTTCATCTAGGCTTATTTGCTTCTCCAAAATGACAACATTGGTGGACACTGTGGTGTTACGTTTGTTCTGGGGTGTGTGGATCCTTCAGTCTTAAGTCAAGGATTCTTTTAGCACCCAGAGATCCCCACTCTGATGACCTTAATTCGCTGTTTGGCACCAAGGCCCACACCTCCCTGAAACTTAAATGGATGACTTGAAATTGTCTCACCTGTGGACTCCTCCCACCAGATAACTTAAAGTGATGATTTAAGAGGCAGGATAGAATCCCATGGTGACCCTGGTAGCTGTTTCAGAATATGCGGTCAAGGCAGTCTTCTCTTGGGGTCTGCACCTTGAATCCTTGCATAGACTGGGACTTATCCTTGTGAGATAAGTACTGGGAAGGAGATCTCACAGTAAGATCTCCTTCCCAGTGAACACCATGGAGGAGTGAGTGGGCGTCCCATCTGGCTATTTCTGTTTGGGCCTCTCAAGGGTTTCCTGTGATCAATGAGTCCACACTTTCATGTGGTGTTTTTTCCTTTCAGTCATAACTACATGACACCTGTCAAGGCAGGGGAATTCTTTTGCTGACCTAGGTAATCTATTTAGATTAAATCTTCTCTTCCCTGATCCCTCAGGAGAAAACAAGGCATCTAACCCTGATAACACTATAGTACAGTGGTTCTCAACCTTCCTAATGCCGTGACCTTTTGATACAGTTCCTCATGTTGTAGTGACCCCCCAACCATAAAATTATTTTAAAATAATTATCATAATAATGATGGTTTTAAATTTTCATTAAAATAATTCTATGGTTGCAGGTCACCACAACATGAGGAACTGTATTAAAGGGTCAAGGCATCAGGAAGTTTGAGAACCACTGCTATAGTGGGTCTCCCAGAGGGGACAACAGGGTCAAGTCTCTATGAATTCACTCTCTCATCAGTCAGTCAGTCCCACAATCCTTCCATGGGGTTCTCAGATGGATACTGGTTACTAGAGTACTCTCTGCAGTCAGCTATGTGAAGCTACCACCTTCTAAGCAAGTTCTCATCTCTATGAGACACTCCAGAAAAAAAGAGAGGAGAAACCTCATGAATGGGACATCCAAAACTGACAATAGTGCCTAGACACTGTGGCACAACTTCTTTCTCGCAATGGGAAAAGTGCCAAAATTCACTCAAGGTCTTCCGCTGAACCACCGTTAAGGTGCGATAGATTTTCCCAAGGCAGACAGGCCTGGGCTCAGTGGATGTGTCACTGTTCTGTGATCCAGGAACCCTTAAATTTTCACCCAGCCATCTTTATGCAACTACTGGAAGGTGAAAGGAGGACTCTTACCCCTGGACAGAAAGGCCTTCACCTCAATCAAGTCCCCGAGGAGTAACTGTGGGGCAGGTTCAGGCCGACAGGCTGGCCATGAGTGTATTGGAATAGACCATGGGCAGGGGCTCTTATCTATGGGGATGCCTCTGACTTCTGGAAGGTGTGGCCCTCTGTTTTATTTAGAACTTTACCTAGAATCTCGAAGCAGCCGCTACTCCTCCGTCAGCTGACTAGAGTCTGCCCAGCACACGTGGCGTTCCTCGTGGTCCTCAGACCAAAAGAGGAAGTCAAGGGGCCTGACATCCGGCTGCCCTTGCCTGGGGCCTCCCAGGGAGGACAGCAGGAGTGGGCCTCTCCATACTCGCTTTACTTCCATAGAGGAGGTTGCTTAAGGCCTTTACTCCCAGTGCTCACATTGACTTATGCCAGGCATCCAATTTCTCCCTCTACTGATCTGAGGCTGGGCTCTTAGCCTGAGTTCCCCATGTTCCTGAGAACCCCGCAGAGCAATTGAGGGGATGGCTCAGCTGGCAAGCCCTTCCTTCGGCCTGTTAGGGCTCAGGAGACTCTCCATTCCTGCGTGACCTCCTTTACTCAGCCGTATTGGTTCATGGGGATTCTAATCTTGCCCCCTTTCTTTTTGATTTAAAGCTTCCTGAGAAATGCTAACTCCCAACAATTTTTTTTTTTTTGAGACAGGGGTCTTATTATGTTGCCCTTGGTAGAGTGCTGTGGCGTCACTGCGTGGGCTAAAGCGATTCTTTTGCTTCAGCCTCCCAAGTAGCTGGGACAACAGGTGCCAAGCACAACGCCTGACTATTTTTTGTTGCAGTTGTCATTGCCCATTTGGCCGGGCCAGGTTCAAACCCACCAGCCTCAGTGTATGTGGCTGGCACTGTAACCACTGTGCTATGGGCACTGAGCCAGCAAATCTTGACTAATTTACTCACTGCAAGCCTTGAAGGGTTTGGCTTGGGTCTCTGTCCCTGCCTTAATGAGACATGGGGAACTTGCAGTATAAGACAGATAGGGGCCAGGACAGGTGGTGGTGCAATAGAGAAAAACCTATTGATCTATTATTTCTCTTCACCTGCCAGACTTAGCTTCTTATGCAACTTTCATTCTGTTAAGTAGAGATATTTTTCTACAAGGAAGGGAGTAAAAATGGTTTGGTGAGAATGTATCTGATATTGTCTAGGAAAATAATTAAATGTTACATGTGGTATATATACTATGGAATGCTATTAAGTTGGAAAAAACGAAGAATGTGTGCTTTACTTTTTTTTTTTTTTTTGAGATAGAGTCTCACTTTTTCACCCTTAGTAGAGTGCCATGGGGTCAGAGCAACCTCCAGCTCCTAAGCTTAGGTGATTCTCCTTCCTTAACCTCCTGAGTAGCTGGGACTACAGGTGCCTGCCACAACACCCAGCTATTTTTGTTGTTGCTGTTCTTCTTGTTGTTGTTGCAGTTCAGCAGGGGCTGGGGTCAAACCCACCACCCTTGGCATATGGGGTTGATGCCCTACCCACTGAGCCACAGGCACCACCCAGAATGCATGTCTTTTGCAGCAGTTGGGGAAGGAATTGAATATTATCTCTTTCCCTTTTTCCTACCCTTTATTTATTTTACAATTATTATTATTCAAATATATTTTCCAGTCCACTTTTTAACGCTGAGCAGGCTTAAGTAAGGTGACCAGATTTTAACATTGGTAAAGCAGGACACCATTGATGGGGTGTGGGGGGGGTGGGGGGTGGAAGGGTGGGGGTGGGATGTGAGAGGGGGGTGGAGGGTGGAAGGGTGGGGGTGGAGGTGGGAGGGGAGGTGGGGGTATTCTTAATTAAAAATTTGGTCTATATGGAGCAACAAAAATTTTCATAGAACACAAAATTGTAATATATTTTTTTAAATTTCAACATAAGTATAATTTACAGACATTATACATTAAAAAAAATATGTATAGGGCAGAGCCTGTGGCTCAAAGGAGTAGGGCACCGTCCACCTGGGCGACCTTGCCCAGGAGGGGAGTAGGGAGTTTACATTAGCCTTTTCATTTCCAAATGAAGTTACATTAACCTCTTCATTCCCAAATGGAGTTACCATAACCTTTCAGCAGCGGAAAACCGTATATTCCCTTGTCCCGCCCTTCCCTAGATTGTTGTGCATTCTTTCCAAAAATCTGGACTTTTTTAAAACGCCGCGGGACGCGGGACAAATTGTTGAAAAGCGGGACGTCTGGTCACCTTAGGCCCCAGGAGAAAGAAAATGTTTATAAGAGGAAATGTGGGCTCGGGCTTGTGGCTCAATCGGCTAAGGCTCCAGCCACGTACACCTAAGGTGGCAGGTTCGAATCCCCAGCCCGGGCCCGCCAAACAACAATGATGGCTGCAACCAAAAAATGGCTGGGTGTTGTGGCGGGCGCCTGTGGTCCCAGCTACTTGGGAGGTGGAGGCAGGAGACTCACTTGAGCCCAGGAGTTGGAGGTTGCTATGAGCTGTGATGCCATGGCACTCTACCCAGGGGATAGCTTGAGGCTCCGTCTCAAAAAA
>CAUYQV010130844.1:0-26744 GCA_963574575.1 Galagoides demidoff
TTGAATGTATAATAGAAATCCATGATACAAATTTCAAAAAATTTTTAAAAAATGAAAATTGGGCTCAGTGCCTGTGACTCAAGTGGCTAAGGCACCAGCCACATACACCTAAGGTGGCGGGTTCAAATCCAGCCTAGGCCCATCAAAACAACAATGACAGCTGCAACCAAAAAAAAAATAGCCAGGCATTGTGGCGGATGCCTGTAGTCCGAGCTACTTGGGAGGCTGAGGCAGGAGACTCGCTTGAGCCCAGGAGTTGGAGGTTGCTGTGAGCTGTGATGCCACAGCATTCTACCCAGGGGGACAGCTTGAGGCTCTGTCTCAAAAAAAAAAAAAAAGGGAAAATTGAACCTTCCTTTCTCCTCTTTTCCCTTCCCTGGAGACAATAATAGTTTCTTTCTTTATTTTCCAACAGTTTTATTGAGATAATTTACATACCATACAATTAAGTCATTTACAGTAAATTTGATGGCTTTTAGTATATTTGCAGATGGTACATCTATCTCTACAATCAATTTTAGAACATTTTTCACTTTCTCCAAAAGAAATATTTTACCTCTTTGCTTAGTCTTCCATCCCTAGATGTTTTCCTTTTTTTCTTTTTGAGACAGAGTCTCACTCTATTGCTCTGACTAGAGTGCAGTCACATCATCATACGTGCTGCAGCCTCAAACTCCTAGGCTCAAGCAATCCTCCTACCTCAGCCTTCTGAGTAGCTGGGACTACAGGCATATGCCACCATAATACCTGGCTAATTTTTCTATTTTTTGTAGAGAAGGGCTCTTGCTCTTGCTCAGGCTGGTCTCAAACACCTGACCTCGAGCCATCTCATACCTTAGCCTCCCAGAGTGCTAGGATTATAGGCATGAGCCACCGCACCCTGCCTGGACATTTTATAGAGGTGGAAGAATACAATACATGGCCTTTTAGCATAATGTTTTTGATCCATCCATATTATAGCATGTGTCAGTACTTCGTTTGTTTTTATTGACAAAAAATTAATGTTCCATTGTATGAATATACCATATTTTACTTATCTACTTATCAGTTGATGGCCATTTAGATTGTTTCTGCTTTTTTTTAGACAGAGTCTCACTTTGTCACTTTTGGTAGAGTACCAAGGTGTCATAGCTCACAGCAACCTCAAACTCCTGGGCTTAAGCGATTCTCTTGCCTCAGTCTCCCAAGTAGCTGGGACTACAGGTGCTCACCACAATGCCCAGCTATTTTTAGAGATGAGGCTGGTCTTGAACCTGTGAGCTCAGGCAATCCACCCACCTCAGCCTCCCAAGTGCTGGGATTATAGGCGTAAGCCACCATGCCCAGCTGTTCCTGTTTTTGACTGTTAGGAATAATGCTGCTATGACAATTTGGGTACAAGGTTTTGTGAAAAATTTCTTCCTTTTTTTTTAATTTTTTTTTTTTTATTGAGACAGAATTTCACTCTGCTTCCCCAGACTGGAGTGCCATTTTTTTTTTTTTTGAGACAGAGTCTCACTTTGTCACCTTTGGTAGAGTACCATGGTGTCATAGCTTACAGCAACTTCATTCTCCTGGGCTCAAGAGATCCTCTTCCCTCAGCCTCCCAAGTATCTGGGACTATGGGCACTCACCACAATGCTTGGCTATTTTTTTTTTTTTGGCACTTTTTGGCCAGGGATGGGTTTGAACACGCCACCTCCAGCATATGGGGCCGGTGCCCTACTCCTTCGAACCACAGGCGCCGCCCCGCTCGGTTATTTTTTTAGAGACGGGGTTTTCACTCTTACTTAGGCTGGTCTTAAACTCCTGAACTGAAGCAATCTACCTGCATCAGCCTCTCAGAGTGTTAGGATTACAGGCATGAGTTATTATACATAGCAAATAATTTCTTGAGCACACTGCATCTTATTTAAGAATGTATAGTCAACCCCTCCACAAAAAGATACTGAAACAAATCCAGATATGTTTCTTGAAAGGTGCTACTCATGCGTTTTGCTAATGGCTACCGTTAGACAGACCATAAAGGTCAGAGAGAAGCTGTCTTACACTTCCTGATGTTATGCTGGAGCATGGTGTACTCTACGGGCTCCTATCTTGACAGCTGAAAAGAGAAAAAGAGGATCTCTTTAGGACTCAGAGTGTCAGCCGTGGGATGCATGTTATAGGAGAGGATTGGTGTTGATTTGTGGGTCTCTATGCACTCTCCTTGCCCCTCCTTTGAGGCAACTACCAGTGGGGTATCCTTAGGCTCCCAGGAATGCTCACCTTATTCAGCCTTCCATCAGCCTCCCAGTCCTGCCTGACATCCACCAGCAGAGCTGATCTCTATATTGTTAGTCTGGAGAAGTCCAAGAGCTTTAGGTCTCCAAAGCTGCTACTTTCTCTTGATGTGCTAGAGTGGGGAGGCAAATGGTTCTGGTCTAGGGATGACTCCCCTCCTTTCACGGAAGCAATGAAGTGGAATTCCATTTCTAAAGTGAAAAGGAAGGTCCCAGTCAACTGGAGCAGGACAAAGGTGGAATCTCAACTGACAGCTATCAACATAATAATGGCTATTCTTATTTATCATTAATATTGAGCACTTATTATGTGTCAAACATTATGTTATTAATAATAGATTGTTTTTATTATTTTCCTTTTTTTGAGACAGAGTCTCACTCTATTGCCCTGGAATGCTGTGGCATCATCATAGCTCACAGCAATCGCAATCTCTTGGGCCCAGGTGATCCTCTTGCCTCAGTCTCCTGAGTAGCCAGGACTACAGACACCTGCCACAACACCTGGGTAGTTTTGTTTTTCTTCTACTTTTAGTAGAGATAGGGTCTTGCTCTTACTCAGGCTGGTCTCGAACTGCTGAGTTCAAGCAATCCACCCGCCTCAGCCTCTCAAATGTTTTTACTGTTTTCAATACTTATAATGATCGAGCAAATTAGATATTAATATCTTTATTTTATAGATGAAGAAATTAGGACTTGGAGTGCTTGAACCCAAGGTCCTGCAGTTTTTAAGAAGCAGAATAAAGATTTAAACTCATGTCTGCTCACCTCCAGAGATCATCCTCTTAACCACTGCACTGTTCCATCTCCTATTTAGAAAGAAAGGGCTTTGAGGTGACTTTTTAAGGCAGAGCTTCCCAACTTGTGTGATGGTGATCCTTCCAGGAGCAGGTAGGTCTGGTGCAGCTAGTGCCCCATGGGTAGGTTTCTTCTGCTGTGAGTTCCCCAGTGTGACATATAAATATAATTATTTTCTATGTGACTTGAAAAGAGTTTGCCAGAATGGTTTTAAATGAAAGAAGGGGCCTGGTGCAGTGACTTACACCTGTAATCTCAGTACTTTGGGAGGCCTGAGTGGGAGGATCACTTGAGGCACAGAGTTTAAGACTAGCCTGGACAACACAGCAAACATCTGGACAACATATCTACAAAAAAAAATTTAAAAATCAGCTGGAAATGCCTGTAATCCTAGCTACTTAGGAGGCTGAGGTAGGAGGATGGCTTTACTCCAGGAGTTCAAGATTTCTTTTCTTTTTTTTTTTTTTTTTTGAGACGGAGCCTCAAGCTATCCCCCTGGGTAGAGTGCCATGGCATCGCATCACAGTTCATAGCAACCTCCAACTCCTGGGCTCAAGCGAGTCTCCTGCCTCCGCCTCCCAAGTAGCTGGGACCACAGGCGCCCGCCATATCGCCCGGCCATTTTTTGGTTGCAGCCATCATTGTTGTTTGGCGGGCCCGGGCTGGGGATTCGAACCCACCACCTTAGGTATACGTGGCTGGCGCCTTAGCAGATTGAGCCACAGGCGCCGAGCCGGAGTTCAAGATTTCAATGAGCTATGATTGTGCCACTGCATTCTAGCCTGGGCAACACAGGAAGACCTTGTCTGGAAAAAAAAAAGAAGGAGAAAGAGAAGAAAGATACTTCTCTGATCTCAAGGTCAATTTTAGTGGTTGCTAGAATGCTGATAAGTGAGGACTGAGTCTAGAAGAAACAGACTAGGCAGGCACAATGGCTCATGCCTGCAATCCCAGCACTTTGGGGGACCAGGGAGAGAGGATTGCTTGAGGCCAGGAGTTTGAGATCAGCTTGGACAATATAGTAAGACCTCTTCTCTACAAAAAATTTAAAAATTAGCCAAGTATGGTGGTGCACACCTGTAATCCTAGCAATTCAGGAGGCTGAGGTGGGAGTATTTCTTGATCCCAGGAATTTGAGGTTGCAGGATGAGTGAACAAAGTTAAGTTAGCTGAGTTTTAAGTGTAGTCCCACATAGTCCCTTTGTGTGATCTGGACAAGTGCCAAATTCAAACATTTTCTGGATCTCTATGGTCCTCTTGCATGGAACAGGGGCCACTGGGATTGTCTGTGAGGATCTATCCATCCCTAGGTTCTACTGTGTTCAGTGAAGAGACTGCCATGGCAGGTGTGTCTGATGAGGGTGTAACCTGCCCGGGTCTGTGGTGTGGCAAGTGAACTGGGATCCCTTGGCATGGGGATAGGTAAATCTCAAGTTGTTTGAGGTAGGAAGGGCAAGGTATTTTAAAATAAATCTTTGATGAAAACTTAAAAAAATTGATTTCCTTTGCCTCCTTTTATTTAAACTAAAACACAGTGAAAACTTCAGGTTAACTGAGATTTTGGTGAGTTGTATTCCCTTTAACAGAGGTGGACTGTCTTTTACCTTAGAGAATGAAGGCAAACTACATTCTGACTCAAGCCCTGTTGGGGATCCCTGGCCTGACTCAGCAGGGGTCCTCTCTTCTTAGGAAGGCACATACAAACCTATTGGCTTTGTGGACCAACTGGCAGTTCACTTCACCCAAGTTGGGAAACTGATCCCCAAAGACTCAGATGAAGGACGGCGACAACATTATCTTGGTGAATTAGCAGGAGGTAGGACTCTGGGCCAGCCTGAGGCTGCAGCCTTGGACTTGGTCCTCTTTTTCTGGTCAGTTTAAGGAGTAGACCCCCTAAGCCAATAGTAGAGTATCTACTGACATGAGAATCATAGATAGCTGTCTGTCCAGAATAGATCAGGAGCTAACCCATGACAAATAGGCTAAAGACAACCCCAGGGCAAGGCAGGGTCTGAAGGAAGAAACCAAGAAGGCCCTTCCTGCCAGGGACTGGGGAATCAGACCTAGACTTTGAGCTTATTGGCAATATCCTACCAAGGTTCTCAGGATTCTGCCAAGGTGGTGATTTCAGAAACAGAAAATCTTGAAGAAGATGAAGAGCCCAAGGAATTAGAAGCTGAAGCTGGAAGTCAAGTAGATGAGACTGCAGCTGGGGTATAGTATAATATTGCTCTCCATTCCTCCTCTTCCAGCTCAGGCTCTGACTGGGGCTTCAGGGGTGACTTATGGTGCAAGGAGGGAGGCTGAAAGTGAAAAGTTAAATGCTTCAGGTGCCACCACATTTGGCAGCATTACTCTCTCCCACCCCTATCCTATCCCATGGACTTCTGTCCTGCTCCAATTCTCCATCACTTCCTCATAGCTAAGTCCCGGTCCTCTGTGTCTTTATTTCCAGATACCTGAAAAAGTGACTGAAGAATCGATGGAGACTATGCAGCCCAAGGAGCGAAAGCTCACTAACAAGTTCAACTTCAGTGAGAGGGCCTCACAGACTCTCAACAACCGTCTCCGGGTAAAGCAGCCCCCATTCTAGCCCCTTTGCAGCTCCACAGTGTGCATGGCAGGGAGAAAGAAGGTCTGGCTCCAGCCCGAGAAGCCCTCAGTGTGGTAGGGGGGCAGGGCAAATGCCACAATTTATCTCTCCAAGAAGAGCTGAGAACATGTGTTCAGGTCCCTGTTACATGATTCTCATGTCAGTAGATACTCTACTTTTGGCTTAGGGGGTCTACTCCTTAAAGTGGTAGGAGTTCAGAGGGAGTAAGAAGGAGGCTAGTGCCCTCCAAATACTCCACTAAGAGACTTCAATTCAAGCTGGAGTTTGAAAATGGGGTAGATATCATCAGCACCTGAGAGGAGAGAGGACACTGCAGGGTGCTGGGGTAGTGGGACATCTAGGAACCAGTTGGCTGAAGTTGATGGCTCTGTGATATACCATCTTCTGGAAGAAGCCAGAAAGATTCCCTGACTTGTAAGTGTGAAGGATCCCAGGAACCAGGCTCAGGGTCTCAGGTGAGAGACTCATACACATAAGGGCAGTGTTCTACAGAAATGAATCTGTGGATGGAGGGTGAGGTCTATGGCACAAGTTTCTGACAGTGCCTCATCACCCTCTGTGGTCCCTCTACTGACATTTGGAGATCTGGGTGGTAAGGAATGGGGAAGGGTTGTGTTCCCTTGCTGAACCTGGAGACCCCAGTATTAGGTAGAAATCTTCTCAAGGTGATGGACATTAACCTGATGGCCTGCCAGAGGCTGATTTCTGTACCCTGCTTGGCTTCCTATGTATCTGTCCGTCCTTTGCTTGCAATTTATCTTGGTTAAGACTGGCAGTCAGCCTTCACTGCCCCTGCTTTCTGGCTTATGCTTCTTCCATGGAAGGCCAAAATGGATAAAATGTGGGCTTTGAATGCCTCATTTGGTCTTTTGCCCAGGCCCCTCTTTACTTTTCCAGTTCAGTGTCCCACCCCTTCCTCAGCTCCAAACAAAATGCTTTTTCCAAGGAGGTACTGTTAGGTTAAGTAAGAAGGAGTTGAAAGCTTTCTGGGGTTTCCTGTTATTGTTCTCTAGGACCGGGAATGCCAGATGGAGCCTCCTCCCAGAACAAACTTTTCAGCCACAGCCAATCAGGTAAGACTTGGCCCAGCCTGCAATCTGTCACCACCACCATGCATCCTTTTCACATTTAGCAGCAAAGGAGACTAACTTGGTCAAGAACTTCGCTGGTAATCTTCCCTCCTTATCCACCCACCTCCCTGCTCATTTTCCTGAGCATCCATCCAGGCCTTGAATGCCATGCACTTGAGACTGTAGGTCCCAATCCAATGAGCTGTGGGCCAGCTGCATGCCTGCTGGGCAAGGCCATCCCAACTAGAAATGCAGATGGCTTCTGTAACTTCTTTCAGGACCAAGGAGAATGTTTGTTCCCATGGACTTTCTAGTGCCTTGTGGCTGACTCTGAAGTGTTAGCACTCTGACCTTGCCCTCCCAGCAGCCTGCATTGTCTTTGCATAGCCTTCTCCTTCTCCCTTAAGTCCTAGATGGCTATTCTGTTTTGGGCAGGATATAGTACCAGGATACCTGAGCTTAGGCACCAAATCTGGGAAAACTATGTCACTATAATGCCTCAGTTTCTTTCTCTGTTAAGAGAGGAAGACAAGCACCTCATAGAATTGTTGGAGGGCTCTGAATGAGATAACAAACACTGAAGTACTTTTCAACATGGAGTACTAGTCCATCAGTGAATAATTAAATGTAAGGTGTGCTGTCTGGCCTCCAGGTGGCAGTGACTGCCCAGCTCTGGGGAGCACGCAGTGTGATCTGGGGCATTTACCCAGCCCCAGGTCTGCTACTATCTTTGAGCTTCTCTTGCTGTCAGATAGGGGTTCCTTTACCTTTTGCTTATTTCCTTTTAATGCTGAGGTATGGTCAGTACTGTGGACAGCCAGCTTGAGACACTATGTTTATGCTAACTCTGTGGGGGGGGGGGCGGAATACATTTTTAAAATTTCCTAATTCAGAGTCTTATAAATCACCAAGAAAAATGTGAGCTAACCTGATATTTGCTCATTTGTTCTGCCTGGCGGGAATTGCAGAGTAAAACAATATTGATCTCTAGCTGGAAACCCAGCCTCTGGGCTTCAGGACGGATAAGACCAACCCAGAGGTATCCTGAGAACTCTTGTTCTTGTTCCAGGACTGATGGTTAGCAGAGAAGACAGACACTGAATGCATAATTATAATGAACCAAGTAGAGGGTGCTTGTGACAGCTATTAATATGATCAACTCTGTAAGCCCTGAAGGCCAAAAAGGAGCTTTCTGGGTGAAGAATGCACCCCACAATGATCTCTCTCATCTCTCCTTTCCTAGTGGGAGATTTATGATGCCTATGTAGAGGAGCTTGAGAAGCAGGAAAAGACCAAAGAGAAGGAGAAGGCAAAGATGCCAGTAGCTAAAAAAACAGGGAAGATGGCTATGAGGAAGCTGACATCTATGGAGTCCCAGGTTTGCTGATGGTCCCCACAGCTCTGTCACAGAATGTCTGAGTGGGGCTTTGGTCTTTGGGTGGCCAGAAGCCAGAGCCCTATCTGGGAGGTTTCACAGATACTTAAGTCAGGGGCTAATATTGAGGAAAGATGTGAGGAGAGCTACATATGTTTCTAGCATTCCATATACTATTTGGCTAGGAGCAACAGAAGATGTGACCCTTATTGAGAGCACTATCTACATCCTAGAAGATCTGAGGAGTCTGTATAGGGTGGGAGTGGATGTGAGAAAGCACCACTTCCCTGGGCAAGGGTTCATGGGATTTGGGAAGGTGAGATGCTTCTTAACTTCTAGCCTTTGGGTTTACTTGTGCCCTATACTTAAGTGAGTCTTCAGGGGCAAGAGCCAAGTCAGAGATGGTCCTAGGTATCATCAATGCCAGGCCAATGGATATGGCCACCCAGGGCTGGATTTACCATGAAGAGCCATATAGGAGTCATTATAAAAGTCATGGTTGGGAGCTCACTGTGTGTGTGACGGGCATATGTTTGGGAATCATCATGGTAGTTACAGGGATGTAACTATAGGGGGTCAGTGCAGGGAGGTCAGCACAGAAGATGCTGAAGTGCCACACTTGTCCATTTAACAGACATAAATTTGGATTGGGGGCCAGAGTGACTGTGAATTAGAATAGGTTTGATCTGCACTGGGGTGGGAAGGACAAGGTCCACAGCAAGCTGGGGGTTGGTTTCAGCACCTCGGAGAGCTCCTTGGGCTGCTCTCAGAGAGGTGGTTCTGTTCCACTCCAGAATAACAGCTGGACCGGTTAAAGGAAATTCTACTTCCTTTGTCTGAGGTGTACCTACTTCCACTCGGTTCTCTGTTCTGATAACATGATAACATCACATCTGAGGGACATTGTTACATTTAGCCCCTGCCTTGGCTTAATAAGAATCCCAATTCACTTTTATTCAATCATTGACCAGGTACCCAGTGATCATGGCCATGCTGGGTACTAGAACTCTGAGTTGAAAGATGGAGCCCCTGTCCTGAGGGTTGCCCTGTGTAGGCCCGTGGCTGCTTCTGCACCATTCTCTAAAGGTTAAAGGTTTCAGAGTGGCTACTGGCCTGGGTCAGAGGTTTAGCTCTGAGTTCTATGCTGGGATCCATGGTTGCAGAAACCCAACTACAATCACCAGGACCCCGAAACTGGAAGAAAATTCCCTATTCTGAGTCTAGAATCTGACCTGGCATCTAAATCCTACCAGAGCTGGTGTCTGATATCCTCAAGGAAGAGGGACTACTTCCATCTATTTACACTGGGCTCCTTCAATTTGGCTGACATGGAAGGCTATGATACAGGTAGATTCCAGTCCTCTGGATCAAGAACACACTCTGGATAGGACACTGGGCAGTATAACATAGGCATCTCCCCCACCCCCACCCCAAGGACCAGGCTAGGCTATCTGTGCAAGAGAGTGGGAATGGAAGTTGCCTTACTCTTTTCCCGGGCCCCATGCTTGAGTAGAATGAAACTTCTTCCTCAAAGACCTTGGTCAGATTAGGTTGGTACGAAACTCAAGTATGTGGGAGGGGAGAAAAGAATAACCTCATGATACTTTGTAGGAAGGTCTCCAATGGTAACTCTCAAGTTTCTGTTTCATTAATGATTTGGGTAAATGCACAGAAATGAATGTAAGCTTGTCTGATCTGAACAATTAGGTAGGGATGGCAGAAGGGGCTTAGAGGTCATAGTTCAATTAGAACAAATGAAGAGATGTGGATGCCTAAGTAGCATAGCATCCCAGACAAGGGAGGTAATAACCCACTACACTCTCCTGGAAGTCTTGAGTCTTGAGTCTCTCAGGTCCCAAAAAAGGGTGATAATCTGGGGAAGGAACTGGCTGTCTGCATGGGGCTCATAGCATGGGTTCTGGAGTCCACAGACCTTGGTTTATTTTCTGGCTTTGCCACTTATTAGCTTTTTTTTCTGAAATCTCAGTTTCCTCATCTGTAAAGACATCCTACCTGCTTTGCAAGACTGTTATGACAACCCAAGACAACGTATTTATGGCCTCTGACATAGCACTTACATGCTACTGATCAATAAGTGGTGGCTATTGTTATTATTAATATGTCATACCATGACTGATGGAGTTACCTGAGGAAGGACTGACTTGGCAAAATGAGGCACTGTTCTCCTACAACAGAGAAGCTATTACCAGGTGCACAATTCCTTATGGCCAGAAGATAGTTAGGATCATAGATAGAAGACCCAGGAAGCAGGTTTCAGCTAATTGGCTATTTGATCACAGAAAATGCCACCTGATCTGGGGAGTGTCAAGCTTGCCAGGTTGCTGCTAAGGGCAGAAGATTCCTGCTTTGGGTCAGAGAATAGGAGGATTAGCTGGGAACAAGATGAATGTTTAAGACTGTGATTGTAAGACTCTGATGAATGTGCTCCTTGGTCAGTTTTCTGAGATAAACTTGGAGTGAGTTTGGGATATGGCAAAAGGCCCTTAAAGGGCAATTCCCCAAATGCGACTTTATAGGGCTCCACTGCACTAGTCTGCATGTTTCTCTGACACTATCCTGACCAGGAACTGGGTTAAATAATAATGTATATTGTTGCATTTAGTCTTTTTTTTTTTTTTGAGACAGAGTTTCACTATGTCACCTTTGGTAGAGTGCAGTGGTGTCACAGCTCACAGCAACATCAAACTCTTGGACTCAAGTGATTCTCTTGCCTCAGCCTCCCAAGTAGCTGGGACTACAGGTGCCTGCCACATGCCCAGCTATTTTTTTGTTGCAGTTGTCATTGTTGGTTAGCTGGCCTGGGCCAGGTTCAAACCCTCCAACTTCGGTGTATGTGGCTGACGCTGTAACTATTGTGCTACAGACACCAAGGCACACTTAGTCTTCACAGTAACCTTATGATGCCGATGCCATCATCTGCCCCCACTTTATTATAAGGACTCTGAGACTCAGAGATGTTAAATAACTTGCCCAAGTTTTCCACCTGGTTCCTAATAGGTGGGTGGGTATAGGAATACAGGTCTGTGTGGCTCTAGAACACATCCTCTAAGCACTGCCTGACATTGCTGCTTCTGAGAAATCTAATTTTGGGGAACATGGGACTGGCCGGTGACCCTCCCTGGAAGGCTGCCTACTCAGCTGGTTCACTCCTGCCACTTGTCCCAAACAATTTGGGCCTTACTTATCAACCCCAAACTCTTTGTTCTCTTATTAACATGTCAGGTGATTCACCTTGTGGCTTTATGGGATTTCACATAATGATCTTTTTCATTCAAAATGAGTCATTTTTTCCTGATGTAAAACTTCCTGCTTTCTCTTTGGTCTGGGCAGTGGAAAGGCCCCTGGGATTAGGAGTTTCAATTCTACTTCATATTCCATGTGTAAAAGCATGTCTCCACCCTTTTTGGGCCTCTGTGTCTCCTCAACCTTTGACTAGGTAAATGGTTGGACCAGGAGATCTCTGAGGCATTTAATGGGAGTCTGGGTCCTTTCCTGAGTTGACAAAATCTCTCTGTTCACACCAAAGAAACCTCCTACCTGCCCTTCTCTGTTCTCCCTCCAATATACTTCCTGGGCTCTCTTTAATGCCCTGTCTTATGCTCTATATCTAAAACAACCTCAGAATGAAAGAGCATGAAGCAGGCTTTATCCAGAGGCCAGGTATATCAGCTCAGACCCTTTGTGCCACTTGCGAGGCAGAAGTTCCTGGAAGCAGCTAGCGGGGTGAGCTGGGCCTTGAGGGAGGCAGAGATGCCTTTGCAGAGGTTTCTGGGATGGGCAGTGTTAGAGAGGCATTGCTGAACCAATTTCAAGTTTGGGCTGTGGCTCAGGGCATACGTCCTTACCAGGAGCTGGCTTATGAGGACCTGTGGCTTCTTTATTCCCACAGAGTGATGATATCACCAAAGTGTCTCAAGCTGCTAAAATAGTGGAGCGGATGGTTAACCAGAATACATATGATGACATTGCTCAAGGTAAGTTTTGAAGAGCTAGAAACCACTATTATTGCCTGCATTAAAATTCCCTCATAAAAGGTTAGTATTTGAGTGTCTCACCCTATAGGTGTAGGGAAGAAAACATAATCCCTCTTTCTCTGGATGTCACTAGGGAGATAAGACTTCACAGATCAACCATGAGCAATGGCATAAAAAACAGTAGGTAGAGTGATAAGATCTGACCACTGTGTAGCAAAAACACCCACACTTTAGTGATCTACTGTCATCTTCTCATCAATCCCAGGAGGCAGCCAGAGCAGAGATGATTACACCTACTTTATATGTGAGGAAGATAGAGCTGGCTAGTGAATGGCACAGAGAACCCAAATCTAGAGCTTAAGCTTCCTTATTCTGTGTTCTGTCCTCTTACCCAGCCCAGCTTGGGAAGGCTATAAATGCTTGAATGTATGGCATAGAGTGCTCTGGTATCTGTGAGTAGGGAGGAAGAAACGTGAGGGACAAGTAGGAGCTGTTAAGGAAGAGAGACTTAACAGCTGTTAAGGAAGTGAAGAGACTGAGCTAGATGCAAAGAGATAAGCAGAGTTTGAGAGGAAGGGTAGGTGAGGGAGGACATTTTGGGTAGGAGAGGGCTAGAACAGTAACTTGGTGGTAAAAAGGAATAGGAATGGACTCTAGTGATAGGGGCAGTAGGCTCATTGACCCAAACAATAGCTTTGTGGGAAAGTGACGAGATTTTAGGCTGGAGAGGTGGTTGGAGCCAGTTTATAAAGGGCCTTGAATAGCATGCCGGGAAACTAAGCTGAGGTTCAAGTATGGGGTGAGATGGGCCTTGCCACACCTGACCCAGCCTGTGTCATAGTTATAACAGTGAGAAATAAGCATCAACATTCATTGGAATGGCCTGTGTGCCAGGTATTGTGCTATGTAATTTACATGTATTATTTTATTTTTTCCTGACAACTATACTGGAAGGTGAATACCATTCTTTATTATCTCCAGTTTAAAGATGAGACACTCAGACAGGGATGATGCCACTTGTTCAAAATCACAGCTTGTGTGAGGTGTGAGTGGTAGAATCAGAATTCGAACACAGGCCCCTTGAACTGATAGCCTAGCACTTTACCACTAGGCTACAAAGCCACGGAACTGGAAGAGACATTTCAAATAAAAACCCTCAATAGATCTATCCTGGTGATTAATTAGTAATGGAGTGAAGAAAGAGATTGATTCAGAAATGCTTAGATCCAGGGGGCCTGGGAATTTGTGGTGTCTTTGACAGTGTCAGGGAAACGGAATCCTTCCCATGGCATGAACAGCACATTCCCAAGTGGCTTGTATTTCCCTAAGAGGTTGTGCATTTATTTGGAGCAGCTGCCTCCCCAGAGTTGGCAGCTCCTTGCTGCTGGCTGGTCTCCTTTGCTGACAGCCTAGGGCTCTTCTTAGTGACTTGATGCTCATTGCTCACCCATGGGACATAGAAACCAAGGCTGCCAAAACCAGCAGTCTAAACAAGCCCCCTCGTTATCATTCAGGCTGGAAAACGACCTTGAGTGCTTTTTAAAGCTGTCAAAGTATACAGCAGCTGTGAATGAATCTGTCACTTGCACAGCTTGGCTTTCTGAAAACCAGCCTCTGCAAGTGGCCCACCAAAGGGCTGCAAACCTGATTAATATCCATGGAGCAATTGGTCTTGGTGAACCACTTTCATTTATAAGAACACAATCACATAAAAATTCATTGAACTTTGATTTTTTTAATTGCATACTCTTTTCCCTTTGGGAAAATATAATCATGAAGAAGTGAAAATAGAGAAGTGTTGCTAATTAATCTCCAATCTGAAATGAGGTATTTTCAAAGATAACCAAAGCTGGGTAATATCGGATGTGATCAAGGCTCACACCTCTCTGAATGTTTTTTGTTATAAGAAATTTTTTTTTTTTTGAGACGGAGCCTCAAGCTATCCCCCTGGGTAGAGTGCCATGGTATCACAGCTCATAGCAACCTCCAATTCCTGGGCTCAAGCGAGTCTCTTGCCTCCGCCTCCCAAGTAGCTGGGACCACAGGTGCCTACCACAACACCTGGCCATTTTTTGGTTGCACCCATCATTGTTGTTTGGCGGGCCTGGGCTGGGGATTCGAACCCGCCACCCTAGGTGTACGTGGCTGGCGCCTTAGCCGATTGAGCCACAGGCGCCGAGCCGTTATAAGAAATTTTTGAGGTGTGAGTGTAGTTCCATAACCTCAAGGTGTGGGGCATTGTGGGAGAGGCTGGGGCAATGCCTGGCCATGTCTTTGGCTGTGTGGAATGAGATGATTCATTTTTTAAATGTTGACCCTTCAGTGGAAAAAAATACAGAGAACCATATCACTTCTGTTGATCCACTTCATTTTATTCTATAAATAGTCATTGAGTGTCTGCTTTGTGGCTGGCCCTATGCTAGGCACTGGGACATAGAGGTAAATGCTTCCTGCTCCCCAAGAGCTGTCTGGTGAGGGAGGCAGGCATAAGAATAAAGAGAGGCAACAAAGTGTAGCAGATGTTCCAGCAGAGGAGAGGAGAGGCAAAGAAACTGACTTTGCTGAAAAGGAAGTGAAGGCCTTACAGAGAAGGAGGGGTTTGATCTGGATCTGGAGTGAGTAGGAGTTTGCCTGGAAGAGGACATTTTAGACATGGAAAAAGCATGTAGAAAAACAAAGAAACATGAGATAATGTGACATATTGGCACTATTTGATATAGATGGTACATGAACAACTAGCTAGAAATGATATGAAAGTAATGGCCAGGAACCTTGGTTTGACTAGGGAGCCCCAAGAAAGGAGAGCCACTGAGGAGGTTTCATTTGGGGTAGGGAGAGTGGTGTGGTGAGGTGATCTGTTTTTTCACTCTGGTAGCTCTGTGGAACATGGGCTGGAGGTAGGGAGGAAGGATGTTGTAAGAATCCAGGTGATAGATATTGGAGCCTGAATCTGGGCAGTGGCTATGGATTGGAGAGAAGTAAAATGATTAAAAAGATAATCAGTAGGAAAATATGAGAAATGATAGAGATCATTTAAGGATTTATCCAGGTTTCTTGTTTGAGACAAGTAGAAGGATGATATTTCTACTTAAGAAACATTTCCTTAGAGAAAATCAGAGGCAGAGATAGTTTTGAGGGCAGCAGATGAAGTAGACTTCAGGGGGATCCAGTCAGCTTCATTATAATGAGACTTGGCAGGGAATATGAAGAGGGGCTGCATTTTAGGGATTTAAGAGGCAGAATGGATAGAACTGTTAATCAGCCCTTGGCAGCTAAACATTGAAATTTGACTGCTCTCATCCTAGCCGTCTGAAATTCTAGGGAAACTCTTGGGGACAGGGGCTGCAAACCTGGGATTTTATCCATGTGGACATGGCTGCTTTATTGTAGTTTATCTCCTACAATAATAACAATGACAGTAACAATAGCTAACACATAGAGCTTACTATGTGTCAGAGTATGTAAGTTCTTTGCATATATTACCTTAATTACTATATCCCCACAGCAGTCATCTGAGAGAGATACTGTTAATATTCCCACTCTAAAATACAAAGGTTCACTGTTTTGCCCATGGGGATACAGACAATAAGTGGTAGACCTGGGTTTGCCTTAAAGTGGCAGTCCCACAGCTGACTTTGCCTGTGTGTGTTTAAGATTTTAAGTACTATGAGGATGCTGCTGACGAATACCGGGACCAGGAGGGGACCCTGCTGCCGCTCTGGAAATTCCAAAATGACAAAGCCAAGCGCCTCGCGGTCACCGCCCTCTGCTGGTGAGTATAGGTATTACAACAGACCCTGAGCGCCCCATCTCAAGCCAAGCCCAGAGTAGCTTTTAACTATCTTGAGTGTAATATGTGGCAGTATGAGAAAAATAGGATTCTTAGGAGATTACAAGATCATCTGAGATCGCCCAGTTGGTGAAGGCCTACACTGGAAAGTAGATATCTGCAGTGCAGTTAGGTACCAGTGCCCTTGTCTGTTGGAGCGCCATATTCATTTCTAGCGCCAATGAGTTCATGTTTCTTTTACAGGAATCCGAAGTACAGGGATCTTTTTGCAGTGGGACATGGCTCCTGTAAGTGATCTGGCTATTCATTCATTTGCTCGTGCAAACAGGAAACACTAAGTACCTGCTCTGTGCAGAGCTCTTTGCCAGGTGTGAGGAATGCAAAGATGACTAGAACATAGTTACCAGTGATTAGTTCTGGGTAAAGGATTAGGCTGAATATGCCATCAGAACCTTGAAGGAGTTATTCTGGTGAAGGAGGGGAGAAGACTTCTGGCAGAGGGAGCTATATATGTAAAGGTCTGGAGGCATGAGAGATATGACAGGAAGTGAAGCTGTCAAAGGGGCCGGGGTCAGCCATCAAGGGAATTTGTAAGCCATTCCAAGAAACTCGGACCTTCTCCTGAGGGGAAACCATTGAAAGAATTCAAAGACAGGGACATAACTACTATAGGGTGGAACTGTAGGCATAAGACTGGAGACTGGGAAAGTGGTTAGGGAGACTGCAGGTTTCCCAAGAAGAGATGGCTGGATCTCACCACCATGGCTGCGGAGCAGGGATAGAGGCTCCCTTGCCCTCATCAGGCCTCCTCATCAGGCATTCCTGATCAGTTGCGGGGGAGGGAGAAGCAAGGGCTTGAAGTTCATTCCTTGGCCCCTGAGCTCTGGGAGACCACTGCTATCCAGAGTGTCCATGCCCCTGCCAGTTACACACCTACAGCAGGAAGGTAACTGTGTCTGGACAATTTTCTTTCCCTTCACATTTCTTGGTTCCAGCAGAAGCCCCTACCACTGTGCTAGCCTGGAAGTTCCCCTTCCTGACAGGAGAGGGCCCTACACTTCGTACTACTTGCAGCTCCCAATGCTAACAGCTTGTTCTCTGGCTGGGAGGATCAGCTTCTGCAAACAGAAAAACCTTTCCATTCTCCAAGCTGCTGCTGGCTGGCAAGCTTACAAGCTCCTGGTCTCTGCCCCTCAGACCGCCTGGCCGCCCATTCTTTGACCAGGGCTAGGGAAGGGGAGGGAGAGGAGGAGTTGGTGTTTGTCATTCCTCTCAGGGAGGAGACTTTGGCGCTGCTCCCAGTCTTGTGGTCTGCGCTGCCTTTGAGGATGCCCTAAATGCCTGCATTGTGTCCCCACTCCTGAGGGTGGGCTGCTGCCAAATGGGAAGCACCCTCCCCCTCTGGCAGGGAGCTAGCACATTCCTCCCCCTGTGCTGTAGCTACTGGGCCTGGAACAGGGCCTGGGGATTGGGCAGGTTCCCTAAGGAGTGGGTGTGGACCCCCTGTGAGTCTGCTGTCAGCCCAGGCTCTCTGCCCAGAACTGAAGTGGGGGTCTGGGGGACTCCCTAGGAGGTGGGAGGAGAAACTTCAGTTTTAGCCCACCCTCTTCCCACCCAGGGTCAGAAGCAAGGCCAGCTGGTTGGAGTCATACTGAGGGCTGGGGCAGCCTTAGTCAGGAGCTATACAGAAGAGTGACTTACCTCTCACAGATATGACAAGCCTGGTAACCTCCCCTGGGCAGTCATTTACCCAGGAAGCATCTCTATGTCCTTTGTTGGTCCTTTTAGTGACACACACATGCATGACTGCTGCCCATGGTCAGCACAGACCTCCTTCAGGTCACTCCCAAGTGGTGTACCTGGGGCCAGAAGCCTCTTTGAGCCTTCTCAAAGGTTTCCTCATTGGTGATATGGAGAGCCTGGCAACCTGCCAGGCCTCCATCCCAGGGCTGTTATGAGGCACACTTGAGAGAAGAGAAGTAAATGTGCCCTGCACACTGGGGGAACCACCTACATATAAAGGTCTGTTGTTGCTGAGTTGTCTGTCATTTTTTCCTCTAGCTTTCCTGCAGCACTCTCAGGGACCTGAGCAGAGAAAATGGGGTGTGTAGACAGAAGGGAATCTCTCTTACAGAGCAAGAATCAGTGACACCCATAGAGGTATTTGCTGTTGCTGTCACTGTGGCTTGGGAGTTGTTGGTTTTCAGATAAGCATCTGAAAAGCATCTATTCTCCAGATCCTTGCATATCTCAGAACCACCTGCAGAGGCCTGAGAAGAGGCAGGCTGGGCTGGGACTCAGAAAGGCCCCCACATCCACTTCTGAGGTCACTTCTGGGAGTCCCATGCTCTTGAGTGTCCAGGTGCCTCTATGGAAGAAAGAAGGCACAGCTGAGGCAGGCAGGCACTCTAGTTGCTGGCTGGGGCCATTGTGAGAAGCAGCTGGTCTTACCAGCATCCATCACACTGTCTTTGGAAGCTCCCAGATACAGATCTCCCATAATCAGATTCTGCCTCATGTGGACAAACACTGGAATAAGAATTTGGGTTTATTGTTGAGTTTGACCCTGATGAGCTCAGTCCAGACCTCAGAAACCTCCTTTAGCCTGGAATTCCCAGGTATTTATTCTATAATCTACCCAAATAAAACTTTGGCAGAGGTAGGTATATATCCTAGGAAGGACTGTAGCTGTTCCTTTTGGGGACAGATAAGACTTGTTGGAGCCAGGCCAGGAGCAAAAAGATGAGAAAAAGGAAGTCTAGGTAATTGCCTGTAACAGAAGCATTCCCACATGCCCCCTCTGTGGTTTCTGGGTACTAGTGGTGGGGATGTCAGCATCCTCAAAAGTGCAGAAAATAAGCAGAGACTAGAGCTGGGTTCCATGTCCCCAGAAGAGTGGAGAAAGCACCAGCAGCAAGTGAAAGTAGTGGAGGAGGGTTGGAGGGCAATGGTAGCTAGTTCAGGAAGAGTTAGCCGTGGGACTGCTGGGATACAATTTTGTCAGCCTGTTGGGCTAAGGGCTTTTTTCTAGCCCATTAGTCAGTTCATGGCAAGGAAGTAGGGGCACCTCATGATCTGCCAGGCAGGGATGGTAGAACAGATTCTGGATGCTCTGTGTGGTTCTGAGGCTATCACATGGGAAATGAGGCAGGAAGCTTCACAGTGAGCCACATACTGGAAGAGCAAGGGAGCCACCTGTCCCTCAGCCCACCTTCCCTCTGGGGACAGCACCCTCAAAAGGGGCCAACATCTGGCCCTACGGTCCAGTGCTAAACCCATTTCCACTCTGTCCCACTACATCGTGGCTCATCCCTCAGCCTGCCCAGGCCAGAGATACACTTGTAGGGATTTAAATCTTTCCTGATCATTTATTTGTCAGCTTCACTAATTAAGCAGTGTTAATTTCATTTACTGAAAATGGAAATTCATCCACCTCATTTCTCCCCGTTCATCCTCCACATACAAAATCCATCACTTCTTAGCTGCAGGCTGCATAAAATTTACAGGACTAATTATGTTGTCAGGTCTCTTTGTAAATACAGTCCATAAAGGCCACTGTGCTTGCTGGGTTGTAGTGCAAGGGCATTCCTGTTGTTAGTTTAATTACTGGTTAGTTATTTAGGTTCTCAAATGTTTGTCTCATTTTCCCTAAATCAAATTAAATGTCCCGCCTGATGTATTCTGTCTCCAAGCCCTTGCTCTTATTTTCACACTGTTTAAATATGACTTCTAATCAAATGAGAGTGCCTAGGAAAGTTGAGCTGCCTGGGAAGTTGAGCCCAGCTTGGCACCATGGCCTCTGGTCCATGCTTGAGACTTGGAACCCTTTAGCAACTGATATTCTTTGGGATAACCTTGGGCTTGTCCCCTGCCTTTGGAAACTGTGAAAATCCTAACACAAAGGACATTTCTGTTCCTAGAATCCAAGGTGGCAAGGCTGGGATGTGGGAAACTGAGGGAGGGTTTCATTATTGTAATCAGAAGAGCTGAGTATCATTGCATCTGGCCCTCTGGCTTCTAGAGGGACTGCTTTCAAGCCATCCCAGAAAAAAAGTGCCATCGATGGGACTCCCTCAGATTCCTTAAAGTGGAGTTTGAGTCAACTTTCCTTAAATGCCTACTATATTAGTTTCCTATTGTTGCTGTAACAAATTGGCACAAATATAATAGCTTAAAACAACACACATTTATTCTTACAGTTGTGGAGGTCAGGTTTCACAGAGCCAAAATCAGGTGTCTGCAGGCCTGAGTTCCTTCTGGACGCTCTAGGGGAGCGTTTATTTCTTTGGCTTTTTCAGCTTCTAGAGGCAGCACACATTCCACAGCTTGGGGCCCTCTTCCAGCAAGCAATCACATCAGTCTGACATCTGTTTCTGTGGTCACATCTCCTCCTCTGCTCTCCTGCCTCTCTCTTTCCCGTATAAGAACTCTTGTGATTATATTGAGTCCACCCAGATAATCTAGGATAATCTCCTCATCTCAAAGTTTTTAACTTAATCACATCCTTAAAGTCCCTTTTGCCAGCAAAATGACATTTATAGTTCTGGGGATTAGAATGTGGATTTCTTTGTCAGGGGTGGTGGTAGGGGCATTATTCTGTCTACCAATACCCCCTCCAAGTGCTTCTTGCATGACTTAATAAGGGAGTCATTAACCAGCTGCTGCCTTGGAGCCAGTCCTGGGCTGGGCTCATTCAAGACACCACAGTAAAAGAGGAAGCCTGTTGTCAGAGGCTGTCTGGGATCATTATCTCTGCAGCTTGGCATCTACTTCTTCTTGACCACTGACCTGGTGTTAGCCTGATTCCCCAACATGCTCTCTGCCTACCTCACTCTCCCTGAATCCCAAGTAGGAGCCCAGGGTTCTCCTGACAGTGGAATACTCCAAAGTGACCCCGCCATGATCAAGAGCTGTTACCTGCTGGCAGGGTTAGAGTTGTGGGGCTGAGGTCCCCACTGATGGTTACTAGTTCAAGCCATGTTCCTCATTGGGCACCGTTCTGTCAGGGTGCTGGCAGAGTCATCTGAGGGCAATTAGAGCTTTGGTCTGAGGGTTTCCAATTCTCCTTTCCTGGTAGCACTGGTCGTGAACACTTTGTGCACACATGTAGGGATAGGGACTCTTGGAGTTTGTCTAGAACAGTGGTTCTCAACCTTCCTAATGCCATGGCCTTTTAAATAGAGTTCCTGTGGGTCGCAACCCACAGGTTGAAAACTGCTGGTCTAGAGAAAGTGAATCACACTGCTGTCTTTCCAAGGCCAAATCCTGGGCCATAGTAAGAGCAAATGTGAGGATCATGCCCACCATTGCCACTTGGTGCAACAAGGAGAGCGTCAGCGTCCTTGGCATGAGCATTAGTCACCTGCCCACTCACTCATTCACTGTTTTATTCACCCACTCACTTGCCTGCTTACCTATTCACCCTTTGTCAGTCTTGGTTGGCAGCCGAAGATGGATTAGAATCAAGAGCATCAGTGGCTCACCTCTGGCCTGGCAGTTAGCATGTTGATTACTCATTTACTTATAAGGTCTGGCTCACTCATCAGACTAGGGTCTGCTAAGGGAAGACCCATGTCTCAGGTAGTGTCTCTGTCCCTGCAGGAGCCACCCCAGGGTGAGGCCCAGATCAGATGTGCGGGATTTGCTGGATGAACAAAAAGAGCTAAAGAGACTTTCACACTGTCCAGGTCAAACCCTTCATGATCTAGGTGGGAAGGAGGACACTTCCCTCAGACATCTGCACAGCTCTCCTTTGGAAAGTCAGCCCTCAGGGTCACACTGAAGCCCCACAGAGTGACTTACTGCCAGCTTTTCCTCACCCACATCAAGGCCAGCTCAGGGTTTGAGATGGAGCCAGGCCCAGGGTCACCCAGCTTTGGCTCCAGGGAATCCAGAAACCCCCCAAGCCCCTCCTTTTTGCCTGGGAGGATCACTTTCCTCAGAGCAGGTGCATCTTCCTTCCTGAACCACTGCATGCCCTCCTCTTGGCTCAGGCTGGACACTGGCACCTTTACCCTAGAGGCAGCCCCCTCCTTAGATGTGTGGCCTCCCTTGCAAGTGATCAGAAAAGGAGTTCCTGAGTGTCAGAGCTGGCAAGGATTAGGTCCCACAGAGGAGGTGGGCTTCCCCATAGAATACCATTTGCCACAGCTCCAGCTGTACCCTTCTAAAGCTAGTCTGGCTCCTGGCAGCTCCTCATTACCAGTCAGAAAACAGATTGGTGTTTGCAGACTGTCTAGGAAGGGTATACCTGGGATCTGGTGGTAGATAAGCTCATCCTTTGAGCCCAGGGCTGGACTCAGATTGTCCCTGAGCTTAGCCCAGTCACTTACTCTCTTGAGTAAGAGATACCCTTAGAAATAAGAGAGAATAACCCAGCAAAACTAGTCAAGTTGGGGCTCCTATTCTCCTACCCATTGGCATCACATCTCAGGACAGCCATTTTGTTAAGAGGTGGTCCTCTCAGGACCACTGGTATGACTGGTACCAGCTTAGAGGCTAAGAAGATGAGTGCAAGAAGAGGCCCTGCCAGTGCCAGGAACAAAGAAGGTAACCTTGGAGCAGGGAGGGAGGGGAGGATCCTCATGTTGACCAAATGCTGCCTTAGTACAGGGGGCTGCAGTAGCCTTCCACCTCTCCAAGTCTGGTTCCTTTGACCTTGGGAAGAAGCTGGGAGGACTGGGCTAGTGGCAGGATTGCTGGTCTTGAGGGCGGGACTGTTCAGTGGCCACATATCAGGAAGGGTGCCAAGCATGCAAAATATGAAAGAGTAGGAGGTGCTCCTTTGACATAGTGCAGGTAGAGAGGAGGACCTTTGCTAAGGGTCCACTGTTGAGCACCAGTGGGCCTGTGACAGCCTAACTGGCTGCCCTAGGACTTCTGGTGTTGGGGAGATGCCTAGAGCTAGGGCTTAGGCTGCAACTGGGACTGTGGAGCCAGAGAGTATGAGGAGATGTTCATAGATGGCTAGTTTGGGAATTATTATAATTCCATGTTAGTTCAAGCTTAACCCATCCTTGGCTGGGGGCAAGGCATGTGGGCATTATCCAGGCATCTATAGGGCAGCAGCCTACCCCTGGGCTGGGCATCTGAACACCCTCCAATAGTACTGCTCCTTCCTAACCCCACACATTCTTCACTTAGTAACTCTTTGAGCCTGTGTCCCTTTTTCCTGTACCTCAGGGAAAATAAAAATAATCTTGGTCCCCTTTACTGGTTGTTGTATTCTTCTATGAACTCTGAGAAGGGGCAAACCAAGTCTCATAATTCTATTTCTCAGACTGAGAAGATGAAGCCCAGAGAGAAATCCTGCACTCTCTGACAGAGGCAGAGTAGGGCAGGGCTTGCCCTTCTGGTGGGTTAGGGCCTAGGGGTTCCCCCTAGCAGGGCAGTTGGATTTGCCAACTGTAGCCACCCATCTTCCCCGGGTAGATGACTTCATGAAGCAGAGCCGAGGCATGCTGCTGCTCTACAGCATGAAGAACCCCAGCTTCCCGGAATACATCTTCAGCAGTGACAGCGGCATCATGTGTCTCGACATTCATGTGGACCACCCCTACCTGGTGGTAGTGGGCCACTATGATGGCAACGTGGCCATTTACAACCTCAAGAAGCCTCAGTCTCAACCCACCTTCCGCAGCACAGCCAAGTCTGGCAAGCACACAGACCCTGTATGGCAGGTCAGCCTCAAACCAGAATGGGTAAAGTGGGGATGGGAGTGAGATATGGGCCTGAGAGTCACTGAGAAGAGAACTCAGGGCCTGGGGCCATAGGCAAGGATATGTATATGACTGGTACCAGCTTAGAGGCTAAGAAGAGGCATGGAAGGGCAGAAGGTAGAAATCAGGAGGTAAGAGTGTGTCCAGTAAGAGCTAGGATCTGCTACCCCAGAGCTCCCATCAGGAGGGCCCTTTCTGTCTGTCTGCCAAGGATTTCTTAGGTATGGTGATAAGTAACTCAGAGGCCTTAACTGGAAGCTGCTAGGCCTGACAGGCTCCAGCTGAATAAAGTTGACCCTTAAATAGCATAGTATTAGGGGTGCTGATGTCCTGTGCTATTGAAAATCTTCGTATAACTTTTGACTCCCCCAAAACCTGAACTACTAATAGCCTGCTATTGACCAGAAGCCCTCCTCATAACATTAATAGCCAATAGTTTGTATATCTATTATAGTAAGCTAGAGAAAAGAAAATGTTATTAAGAAAATTGGAAGGCCAATGACCAATAGAAAAGAGCAATACAGCCTGGAGATGCAGAGAAGCCAATGAAAGACTTGCAACCAATTTCAAACAGAGAATATTTATACTGCTGCAGACCTTTGAGTCTCCATCTCTCTCAGCTTTTGTCCTTCATGAGAGGGACCCACTTCTAACTCTCTTTGGAAGTCCTCTAAACTGTCTCTTTGTTCTTCCTAAATAAAATGTCACTTTGTTATCCTAAAAAAAAAAAAAAAAAGAAAGAAAATCATAAGGAAGAGAAAATATATTTACTGTTCATTAAGTGGAAGTGAATCATCATAAAGGTCTTTACCCTTGTCTTCATGTTGAGCAGGCTGAGGAAGAACAGGGAGAGGAGGGATTGGTCTTGCTGGTTTAGGGGTGGCAGAGGTGGAAGAAAATCTGTATATAAATGGACCTGCTCAATTTAAACCAGTGTTGTTCAAGGGCCAAATGTATGTTAAGGACTCTAGATTCTTGTCTACAGGCTTCCTCAACTCTCCACAGGGACTCTCTCCTCTGCTGTCTGGGTGAAATTGGAGAAACTCCCAAACAGGGATGGTTGTTGCTGTTGCCTACCCTCTCAGTGGGGCTACAGGCCTGGTAGGTGAGGTCTGTCCTTGAGCCTCTCTGTAGCATCCTCTCTTCTTCATACAGGTCTTGAGTGATGGGTGGGGCCTCTGTAGAAGACCAAGACCAGACTGGGACCGACCATCACCTGGATATTGGGCCTAGATTTCACCCTGACTCTGTGTCTCCCATCTTATTCCACTGGGAATAGATTTCAGTTTCATTCTTAGGTCTCTTAGCTCTGATTTTGCAGGCCCTTTCTTAAGGTCCCCATCCTTCTGAGGCTGTGCATTCTTCCCCTATGGGCAGATCTGAGAGAATCTAAGGATGAATTTCTGCCTCAAGTTGCCCAAGGTCTCTGGGCTCATTAGGCAGCACGTGGACTCTGTTTTCCCATCTTATGCTCCCCAACTCTGCGTCTTCTGGCCCTAAACCATGTGGACACACACCTCAGGCACTGAATCTCAACTCCCAGATAGGACTGAGCAGAAGAAGGATTTCCCAGAAACAAGGGACATGGTGCTCTCTCGGCTTCATCCTTCATCCTTCTGCTTTTCTTCATCAAAACAGGGAGCAGGGTTTGCAGCCTCAGGAGTTCTCTCCACCAAAAAAGTCCACCTTCCCATTCATTATCTCCAGATAAGTGGAGGTTTTCCAGCATAGGAAAGATACCTGCAGTAAGCTCAGGGAGAGAAGAGACCTGATCAGATTGAACAAACATCAGCCTGCCCTAGAGTTCCCAGTTCACATAGTTCAGGGCCAAGCATTGAGCATCTCTGGTTGGGCTGAGAGAGGCAGGGACCCAGACCAACCACCCTACTCTAACTCAAAAGGGAATTGAGAAAATACATTATCACTTTCACTGGGCATATCCCAAGAAGATGGGAACTTACCTGGACAGGAGTAGCCTTCTGCTTTCCTACCATCCTGGCAGGAAAACTGGGCTATTGTCTTGCAAAATGGAAAACTCAGGATTCCTGGCCAGAGACATGGCATGTGACTTGGGAGGGACCTGTCTGACTCATTTATTCATTTCCTGTTCTCTTCTTTTCCTCTTATTCCTCATTCATTCATTCACTCACTCATCCCAGAACTCCTCCCTGTTTGCCCCTCTGATTGCTGAGGACACTTAAAGGCCTGATCTCTTGGAGTCCCTAGTAGGGAGATAACCACAGCCACAGGCTGATCAGAGGAGGGGTGTGTGTACAGAGGTGTGTGCACCCCCATTGACCAGGGGAAGAAGGGCCAGTCAGGTCTTTCTAGAGGAAACAACACCTGAGCTGAACACTGAGGAATGAGAAAGTATTAGTTATAGGAAGAAGGGTACGGCGGGGTCACACTTGCAATGACATGGGACATCAAGCATCATTTGGTAACCATGCAAGAAACAATGAGGGGAGTAGAGCCTGAGAAAAGGATGGGTACCCGATCATGAGCGCACTTATTTATCAAGTTAGGAAGCTAGGACATTATAAATCAGTGGTTTCAAAGGAAGTGTTAATACAGAAGCCAAACATATTAAAAAGATGAGAGTGGAGCTTCTCTGGTAGGACCAGGGTCCTGCTTGGTTAAGGTCCCCCTATTATAACACCCCTTGGCCCCTGTATATAATTTGAAAATCACTACCCAACCATCAGAGGGTTTGGGGCAGAGGGATAACACGGTCACATTTGTGTTTTGGAAGTCAGCAGTTTTGAAGCCTGAGTTAGGCTGGAGAAGTGGAGACAGAAGAGAGAAGATGGGGTTAAGAGCTAGTGGGATGGTCAAATCAATAGGAGGTAAAACAATTGATTGGATATGGAGAAAGGGAAGAATCCATGCTGCCTGGGTTTGGAATGCCCAGTAGGGCATCCACAGGAGTGAGAAATGGCAGAAGAGAGATGGGTTTGGCCAGAAGTGAATACAAGAAGCCCAAGGGGCTCGGCGCCTGTGGCTCAATCAGCTAAGGCGCCAGCCACGTACACCTAAGGTGGCGGGTTCGAATCCCCAGCCCAGGCCCGCCAAACAACAATGATGGCTGCAACCAAAAAATGGCCAGGCGTTGTGGCGGGCGCCTGT
>CAUYQV010130846.1:0-39941 GCA_963574575.1 Galagoides demidoff
CCTGTGGTCCCAGCTACTTGGGAGGCAGAGGCAGGAGACTCGCTTGAGCCCAGGAGTTGGAGGTTGCTATGAGCTGTGAATGCCATGGCACTCTACCCAGGGGGACAGCTTGAGGCTCCATCTCAAAAAAAAAAAAAAAAAGAAAATGCCATGAAGGCTATGTTAACCAATTTGATGAAAATATTTCAAGTTGTATATAAAGCCAGCACATTGTGCCCCATGACTACATTAATGTATGCAGCTATGATTTAATTAAAAAAAAAAACAACAACAAAAAACTGAGTTCTTCTTTCCTCCAGTCTCTGTTACCTATCTAGCAGTTGTGAGCTCCTTGGACAAGGTCTGGGTCTTAGGGACCAAATCTTTTTCCCACTGACTCATGTATAAACGCCTTTCCTAAAGCCACCTAAACTGCTAAAAGCCTCCCTGATTGCCAGGACAGCAGCACTTGTTTTTATCTGAGTGCTCCAAGTATCGGCTAACTAAAGGCAGCACAAAAGAATTAAACTTCTAACAAAGCCCTGGACTCCCTCCAGAAGGGCTGCTCGGAGCCTGCCTGCCCACCCATGCCCGGGCCTGACTTCACAGCAGCTACACAGGATGTTCCAGAAGCTGGGTTAATCATCTGCTTTGTACGAAGGGCAGAAAGCAGCAAATTAGAAACAGCCTTTGAAAAATTATTTCTTTTTTTTGCAGTTTTGGCCGGAGCTGGGCTTGAACTCGCCACCCCTGGTATATGGCGGTGCCCTACTCCTTGAGCCACAGGTCCGCCCAAAAAATCATTTCTTACAAAAACACACAAACCCAAAAGACACAAGGCAAATTATTTCTGTAGACATCTACAGGTATCTGAAGAGCCTGATTCAGATAACAATTACACTTAATTAAGTATCATTTTGAACACATCCACATGGTGAGGCTCCGAGGAGTCAAATGCTTTGCTCAGGATCATAGAGGCCCAAGTGGCAAAGCAAGCACGGGACTCAAAAGTTCAACTCATTCTGACCCCTCACTCTAAATATTATTACTAAGAGCTCAGAAGACAATCTCTCAGTCATTATTCAAAGCCCCAGCCTCTCAGATTCTGCTGTACTTAGTAAAAGGTTTAAACTCAGGGTATAGAAGGGAAGTGGGTCACAAAATACATCCCCAAAACTAACTGGCTGGCAGCTACTCTCTGCAGCTGTGAGCAGGACTGGTTTGCCTACAAAAACAGAGCCTGAGAATTAGCAGCAGTACAAAGCCTCTATGACAACTAGAGTTTCTACAGCCTTCAGTTTCAAGTTCCTGTAGCTCAGTGAGTCCTCAGCTGGAGGCATTAGTAGGCAGGATGGCTTGCCAGCCCAGAGGCTCAAGAAGGCAGGCACCGGTTGCCAGGATGGGCTCTCCAAACAACGGAGGCTTTAAATCCAGTCCTTGTAACAGATTGAGGAAATTGAAACAGCTCACTCCTGACAAACCCTTAATCTAGATCTATAGTTACAAGAACCTAACTTTCATATTAAGTCTAAATCTAATACCCCTACAACAGAGGGAATAACTACACTGTCCTCTGAGGGAAATTTATAGGTAAAATATTTCACCACAAGGAAAAAGATCCATATTTATTTTTCGTCCCCTTATTCAGCAAATATTTGAGTATTGCCTAGCAGACACCACAACCGGAATATACAAGTAAGAATATAAACAGGGGGTTCCATCCTTAATAGGCTGACAGTGTTTAAGGCAGATCTACAGCAGGTGCCAAAAAATGTATACACATTTTAAGAAAGTAAAAACTGTATTAAAATTGTAATACTCAAGTAATGTTTGACTTCAGCAAATACAAGTGGTGCTCAACATGACTTGTATTCCTCTTTTGTTACCAGTATACACATACATATATTATTACAATTTAATGCAGCACATGGCAAAGCAAAGTGGAAAAAATACTACAGGTCACAGAGAAGGAGAAACTTCGACTGGGAGGAAGTTGCAATGAATGTGCTCACAGCAGTGGTACCATTTGAGCCAGGTCCCTAATTAAATAGATACCTAGGAATGCATGTGGGGAGCAAGGCCAGGCCCCCATCTCAGTGCAGCTCACTGCATCCTAACTGCTTATACTCAGGGTAAAGGGAACACCCCTGAATTTAAGGGGCCAACTGAAAATGATGTCGACACCTCTGGAGCACACAAGTGCAGTAGTGTCTGGATAGCGACCCAGAACAGCCTGAAGGCTAATTACTGGGTCATTAGCTAAGTCTACATCGAGGTCCACAGCCCACTGGGGGCTTTCAGAAAGGCTCATAGGAGGGCCACATGCACACTAAGACTCTGGTTCCAAGGTGACCTCTGAACCACACAGTAGGCCCAACCCAGGCAGTATAAACCGAACTCTCAGCCCTAACCAAACCCCTTTCTTGTTGGGCAATGGAGACCTGTTTGCTATCTATTGTGAACATATCTTTGGGGTGTCTGGTCATTCTGTGGCCACGAGTGCCCCAAGAATCAAGCCTGAAACCCAACGTAAGGATAAATAATTTGCCAGAAGAAAATTTGGGAGACTATTCCAGACTGTGGAATAAAGTAAAGATGTACTACTGTTTTGTGGCCCTGAGAGAAACAGGGTTGGAACCATGTTTCAAGGTATTAAAATATTCTTAATTTGATGACTGAATTTGGTCTTTTTGGACTTTTAAAGAACATACATGGTATTTTCCTGTCTGTCTGTTCCACCCACTCCCCTAACCCCCAAGACAAAACCCAAGGACCCCAAAGTCTGGTCGCTTTAAAGAAGGTAGCTCCCAGCTGAAGGGAGAGAGAAGTTGGCCTCACCAACGGGTCAGTAAATCATTATTTTCTTTAGAATTCACGACATTTAATAAATCATTAATTTTTAAAGTTCACCGGTTAAGGGAAGGCTGTAGAGAACTAGTTCTTTTCTTCATTTCTATTGTCATCTTCACACAATCAGGCTGTCCAGCCCAGGGCTACTCAAAGGGTGGTCCGGAAACCATCAGCATCAGCACTGTCCCCCAACCCTGCCTCCTCTCAGAACCCCTGGGCCGAATGAGGCGGCTGCGTCCCTCAGACATGGTGCCTCTCCAGCCTTCTCATCCTTCCCGCCCCACCACCTGCACAGAACCCGACCGCACCCCGAACCAGCCACGTTTCTGCTCCGGCAGGGTGAAGTCTGGGGTCTGCGCCTACCCTGGTGTCCACGCTCCATCCCGGCACCTGCGCAAGGAGACCGCACGGGGCGGCGGGGCCTGCCCGACCTGCAGGACGGACCGAACCAGGACACCCAGCCCGGCCTCCGCGGGGAGCTGCACGACCGCGCACAGAACGCCCCCTGTCTGAAGATGAAGGCCAGGACTCAGAGCAGCAGAAGGGACTCCCGAACAAAGAATTCCCGGCTCTGGGGAAGTGCGGTACCTGCACGCACGCAGTCTCCGAGAGCCCGCTGCAAAGAGAGGGACGCCAGGACCCAGGAGGGTGAGCCCTGGGGACTGAGAAGGAGGAGGATGGGGGCAGACAACGCACCCCCACTGCAGAGGTCTGCCGAGCAGCCAGAGATTGAAGAGGAGAAGGAAGGGAAAAAACCGCCAGATAAATGGAATTAATATTGGTGGACTTAAAAAAGACTTGGATTGTTAATTAAAATACAATACAAACCTCTCTGATGTTCTCATATTTAAGTGAGGCAATCAGATCCTGGCCAAGCCCTAAATTTCCTGCCAGGTTTTCAGTTGATCCAGAGGTGTTTAAAACAACTAGTGGAGCTTCAAACAATTTTTTCATCATCTCTTCTGTGAGGTTTGGATATGAAGTAAAAACTGTCACCAGAAACCCATCCACCACACTGTCACACCACATGTGCCCAGGCTGAGCACGTTTTAATGTTTTAACACTTGTTTCTGATTCTTCTAGTCCTGAAATGTTCTAGTGTAGATGTACCAGAGCCCAAGGAAAATACTGTCTTTTTAAAAATTGGAAATTTTATTTCAGAATATTATGGGAGTGCGAAAGTTTAGGTTACATGAATTATTTTTGTACTGCTTGAGATAAGTGTGCCTGTCACCCAGTGTGTGTTGTACCCACTGAATGCGATTTCACCCATCCCTTTCCCCCTGCCCAGTTTGTGCTCAGTTTTACTTCTGTGTACATGAGTACTGTTGGGTCAGTTCCACTTTAATAGTGAGTACATGCGGTGTTTGTCCATTTTTGCAAGACTTCGCTAAGGAGAATGGTCTCCATTTCCATCCAGATTGATACAGAAGGAATTAATTTGGTTGTTTTAATGGCTGAATAGAACTCCATGGTCTACATGTACCACATTTTATTAATCCACTCATGAATTGAGGGGGACACAAATTGTATCTTTTGTACTCCAGAGGCCAGCTGTATGCTTCAGAGAGTGATGGAAGAGAGGAAGCCTATGATGGTCTTACTTTAGTGAGGCCAGGAAATCTGCCACTCCACACTCTGAAGAACGTTCTGAGTCAGGGAAACCACGCTTCCAAGGAGCAGAGGTATAACCAGGGCACTGCCTTCAACACTTACAACCCATGTCTAGGGGTTTTCTTGGTAGTATCTATTTACAAAGAAAACCAAAAACAAAAAAAATTAAGTATTAAGTAACTTTACCTAGCATTTTAGAGATATTAATGCTTTCTGGAAGAGATAAAGAATGTAACAAATTCTCCAAAATATTTACATCTAGTTTTATGTGAATTTTTTGAGACAGGGTCTTATTCTGTCACAAGTGGCCTTATCTATCACAGTTCACTGAAGCCTCAAACTCCTGTACTCAAGTGATCCTCCTGCCTCATCCTGCTGAGTAGCTGGAACTATAAGCATGTACCACCACACCTGGCTAATTTTATTTATTTATTTTTTTTAAAGAGATGGCGTCTCTGTTATTCAGGCTGGTCCCACACTCCTGGCCTCAAGACCCTCCTGTGCCGGCCTCCCACAGCGCTGGACTGTGAGCTGCGGATGGGCTGGCTATGAGTTCTTTTTGCCATGTAGCTTTTAGAGTATAGCTGTGAAAATAATCAGAACTTTCACTTAAACTATGTGTTTGGGGAAAATATATACTTGAAGAACCAATCCAAGTGTGTGCCGCTGCCTCAACTCAGAAGAAAGCTTTTTCGTTTTCTTGTGTTGGCTGTGTCTTCATTATTTTTCTCTGTGTACCACATTAAATATCAAACTGAGCATAATCAAATTTTATTGCTTGGGAAGAGACAGGCATACACCAGTCAAGGCTTTTCAGGGAGACTACATCTAACATAAAGACTTAGCTTCTCTGTGGGTTTTGAGCTGCATATGACCTAATGATCTAATAAAGAAATGTAAATATAAGGTACATACCACAGGGGTGTTACTAAACATTATCAAACATATTTCTCCTCTCATACCATGTACTGGGTAAATAAGGTGACTAAGCATATTTTCTGTCTGGCAAAGCTCTGCTGAAAGTTATCATTTTATTGTTCTTTTATAACTTAAATAGGATCAAATAAAAGTGAATGAGGGAGCAAATGTCTTCATAGGCAAATTCTTTGCAGCCAGGTACTCTCCACGTAGCTCATAAGAATAAGATGGATGTGTCCACTGCTTCACCCCAGCACAGTTCCTGGCATTCAGGGTGTGCTCAGTAAACACTTGTGGAATAAATGAATGTCCATAATCACACTTACAAGCATATATTTAATCCTTGAAAACTATTTACCAAAACATGCATTGCTGTGTCTGATAATTAAGTGATTACTAAAATTTTAGCAAATACCTCAAATTAATCACATCTAAAAAATGTCCCCAAACTGCAAATAAAACATCTCACTGAAGTGCAATTATCCAGGCACTGTACTGACAAAATCAAAACATAAATTAACTCCTCAAAACATAAATTAATGATCATTCAATCCAGTTCAGAAGTCTGGTTTAGTTGGGAAATCCAGCCACATTGACATAAGCAGCCAAGTGAGAGAATGCATCTAGTCTATGTGTAGATGCATTCTATGTTGTGTAGAAAAACTGCCATAGTTGGAATTCACAGGTGAGAAAAACACCATTAAAGCCCCACTTTTACTGGGCTAGTAAAGGGCTCTCTGGACCTAATTCTCTTTAATCCCAGCCTCAGCCCTCATCTCCTCATACACTTTCATTGCTAAATCCTTTCCTAAGGCCAAAATCTTTACTAACTTAAACAGGATACCAGTGAAATCATATAATTTTAAAACCCAAAGGGTCCGCAGTATGGACTCGTCTGGGAAAAGTGAGGAGCTCATCAGACCGGGCTGGCTGGCTCCAAACCACCCAGCTCAAAGACATGGCTGGGTGGGAACCAGGTCTGCAGACTCCTAGCTCCAAGTTCTTTCACCACATCTCCAGGGGAAAAAATCCTCCCATTTACAGCTCAGAAAGCATCCATAACTCTTTTCTCTTCTCCTTGATGGCAACACTGACGGACTCTACACCTGGGTTTTAGTTTTATTTCCTCCTCTCATTTTCCCGTTCCACCTGCCTCCAGGGTGCAGAGGGAGTGCCCATTTCTCACCGTGTCCTAAAGCCTCCCTATCCATGATCTCTCTAGAGATGGATGCTGACCAGATCTCTGATGCTTCTTGTTACCTTCTATGCACTTAGAATTTTAGAATGTTGGAGCTGGAAGGAAAACCCAGAGCACCTTTCCCAGATGGCTCTGTAGAATGGCCAACTGAGACAAGCAGAATCAAAGTTTCCGTAATCGACTCAGTGAGGAAAGCTGTGTGTCAGTTCTCTCAGGGAGTCACAAAGCACATCAGCTTTGTAAAAGGTCAACAAGGTCTATGGTAAGAGGGACATTTAAATTGCTTCATATTTAGTTTCTTCACACCTATTAAGTTCCCTTAAACCTGGTTGGGAAGGCTTGTCAAGCCCAGGCCCCTTGGTTTCACCAGTAAAGCCCGAGTCTGGTGTCTACATGACTTACCAAGGTCCCACTCTATGTTGGGGCCAGAGTCAGGGCTTCAACCCAGCTGAGTCCCAACCGGGGCCTGCTCTCAAAGTACCACTTCCTCTCTGCTGGGTCCATTCATTCTAGTCTTCGGCACACACCTAGCCCTTTACCTGGGACTACAAATGTCCACATGGTGCATGGCCGTGGGTGACAGGAGAAGGGTGGATGTTTGTGCATGATCCTTGATCCTACATCAAGCTACATAGAACATGGGCTGTGCTGGTTTTCCTCACTCACACAACTTCTATGACATACAAGTTACTGGGACATCGGGACATTCAGAGCCACCCTAAAGATCTTTCTCAGGGTCCCAGGGAATGAGAGGAGCAAGCCCAGAGCACAGTGTCCCGAAAGAGAATTGGGGCAAGGCTCTTCAGAAGGGGTCCTTGTTCCTAGTGGAAGGGGTAAGCACATGAGCCCCTACAGAAGCTTGCATGCGGCCAGCTGCCCGCCCCCTCACCAGGCTTCCTTTGGTTTTTTCCTCACTCCTTAACCTGCCTCCCTCCTTTCTCTCCCTTTCTCTATCATCTCTCTCACACCAAGCTTTTCCCAGTTGATTTTAGAGACCCTGATATGCCAAGAATCAAGGTCTTTTCTCCATTTTTCCTTAGAGGAGGGAGAGGTAGGAAGAAGTAACATGAAAGAGTTTTAAGAGGAAAACACAAGTCACACAAGGAGAGGTGGCCTAGCGTGTGGGCAAGCTGCTTGTTGGCTCTCTATTGGGGCATTTCCAGAACAGCTGTGAAGCGAATGAGCAGTAACAGGGATACCGAGGGGGTGTGAGACAGTTCTCAGTGACACGAGGTGGTCAGAATTCCTCCAAACATCTCCTTCATTCTGACCTCACAGGTGATTCACAAAATGCTCACTTGGTTTTGCTCACGTTTACATGACTCCCTTCTCCTCTACCACCCCCTGTGCCCTTCCCTCACCTCCCTGTAGTGTGTTCTGACCCTTCTTCTATGGTCGTCCCAGCTTGGTTTTACCCTTGTGAGTTTGCAGCCTGGTTGACTGAACTGTCCATCTGAAAGGTGCCACGTACTTAACTACCTGCTGGCATCTCTGAGGTTTATACCTTCACATTATTTTACTTGTTATGCAATATGTCTCACCTTTCCAGACAGATCCTAACCCCTCAATCTGAGGAACCATTTGGAATATGTGAAAGTTGTGCAAATGAAAATTATTCAATAAATGTGTTAAATAAAACATTAAATGAGTATTTGCTATAGAACATAGGTCATAAACATAGGTCAGGTCTTCAAGGGCCAGGGTGACCAATAAAAATGAGTAAAGCAGACATAATGCTTTAGAGAGCAGGGAGGCTTGCAGAGGCCTAGAGAAGCAGTGCCCTGAGGAAACGGCAGCTACTCAGCGGTAAGTGACTGCGTGGCCTGGACATCCTGGCTCAGTGCTACTGGACCGTGACTGTACAAAAGAATAAGAAGTCCACATTATCATGTGAAATAGCTAGGATTTTACATCCTGCAATGAATTCAAAAATATTTAGCATACAGAGTAAGTCAGAAATAACGTGTACAGTTAGTCTCCGGCTCTTGAGCTGGTTTGAAAGCCCATTCATTTTTCATACAAACAATATGCCCCATCCACAGCGTTCTACCCTAAACCAACAATATGCCCCATCCACAGCGATCTACCCTAAACCAACAATATGCCCCATCCACAGCATTCTACCCTTAAACCTGAGCAATAACTAAGGCATAAGATTAGAAATTTTATTTTTTCAGTTTTAGTTTACATTTTACATTGTTATTGCATAGAAGCAGTTTAATGAGAAAGTAATAAAAATGAAGCTGGAGATTATGGAGAAGCTACAAGGAATTTACTGGATCTTACTAAGGACTACATAGGCCGATGCCCTTGTTTCTTTTTAAAATTTATTTTTCCTTCAAAACACACAGATTTCCTTTTCCTTGCTTTAACTATATGTATTTCCTTGTCAGAGGTAATTATGTTTATTCATGGGGGGAATTACAAAATAAATGGAAGACAAGGATTAATTTTTCTGATATAATCACTGAGTTAAAGTTAGAAGACAAAATGCAAATAAGTTAATGAGAATATTATAGACAAGATACCGATGGATGTTTAAGTGGATATATAAGTATGTTAAAAAATAAATATATATGAAAGAAAGCCCAAGCTGCCTAAATTCTATCTTTCTCACCCCCTCCCAAGGATATCATGCTCTACATTCACTGAATGCCAGAAAGTGGACTATTTGTAACTGGGTGTTACAATGATAGGTGACCAGTACTGTGCTAAGGGTCACAGGCAACACTAACAGCTGGTTCCAGAGCCAGCCTGTGTCTGTGGTCCCCAACTACTTGGGAGGCTGAGGTGGGAAGACTGTGTGAAGTCAAGAGTTCAGACTAGTCTGGGCAACACAGTGAGACCACAGTCTCTTAAGAAAAAGGAAGAGGGGAGAGGAGAGTGGAGGGGAGGGGAAGGGAAGAGAAGAGAGGGGCAAGGAGGGGAGAGGGGAGGGGAGAAGAGAGGGGAAGGGATAGGAAAGGCAAGAGGGGAGAGGGGAGTTTCCTTGTTAATTTCTATTAACCATATAAACTGGAAAATAACTTAGAAATTAGTAACGGGGCCTGCAAAAATATTTATAGCCTTCAATCTAGTAGGTCTACTTTTTCGAGAATCTTGAGGAAAATCCTAAAAAATAAAAATGATATACAATATGTTCATTGTAACATTTTTATATTGGCAAGTAACTAAATAATCTAAATTTTGGGCAATAGGGGAATAGTTAGGTTTAAAAATGGCACAAGCTCTTTGATGTACCTATTACAAAGAGTCGTGACAAATCTAAGTAAAATTTCCGGGAAAATCCTAAAGTGGATAAAATTATAATTTAACAAAAGCAAGACAACTTATACAGAAAAAGAAATGATGGTCCTGTTAATGTGAGATTGTAGGCTATTTTTCCCTATTTTCTAACATTTTTATAGCACGATTATTTTTCTATCATAGTTAAAAAATTTTCAGTCCTAATTTACTAAAGGAAGTATGCTTCTGTAAGGAAAGTTTGAGAGAGTCTGTGACACCCAGGATTATAGAACTTGAACCTTCTCTACCCTGTGACATCTGCCCTCTACCCATACATGCACTCTGCCTGTTCCCGTCCCTGCAGACTTCTTCCTGTATACACTTTGCCTGGACAACCTGTCTGTCTTGCTATGCAGTACAGACTTTCCTTAGAGACATGGAGGGCTGCATTGTAGGGTTCCATCTGCTACTGGGATTTCTCCTGCTTCCCCTCTTGACTAACTCTAGCTCATCCTTCAGGCTCCCTCTCAGACATCCCCTCCTTGGTGGCATGCTGTCCCCTCCCCCCACAGTCAGTCCTGCTCTCTCCTCGCCATACCTGGCTCCAGCTTCTACTTTGATCGTTATCAGTTCCTACATCTACTGCCTTCATCTTTGTTTCCCGAGATCCAGCCTGTTCCCTGGATGTAATTAGCACTCCAGATAAATTGTTGAATGAACAGACACACTGCTGCGCATGCCCCATGTCACTCTGCCTGCTAAGCTCCTGCCTTCTCAAGAGGCAGGCAGCTTACTCCTCACCGTTTTCCTGCCTAGGCTCTTCATGGAAAGGTAACAGGGGTTCTGGGCAAATGAAAGACCAATCTAGTTTTCACTGGTTGTTTCTACCGATGCTGCCTTGTCTGAGAAGGAGGGGGCAGTGAAAAGGCACTACTTCCCTTCAGGGTGTTATCACCAGCACTCTCTCCACTGTGGAAGCTGTCCAGGGACTTTTGGTCATTCATCTGTTCACTCACCAATAAGTGTTTGCTTTGTGCCAGGTACTTTCAGCAGCTAAGTACACAGTGGAGAAACCCAGACATGCCCTCACATCCAGAGCTTCTCACCAGGCAGAAGCAGAGTTTCATAGGAGTAATTAAACAGAGAGACAATTACCAATGGCAGGATAAAAAACGGGAAAAGAAGGGGGGAGTGAGAGAGGAAAACAGAGTGAGAGGGAAAGTGGACCAGTAGTTAAAACCAGAGGTCAAAAGAGGTCAAGTTCTCTAAACCCAGACTCACCCCTGTGCACAAACATGCATGAAGCTTGGGGCACCATAGCTGCCAACAACTGCAGCATTTGTAGCAAACTTTAAACAAAGAATGACTTTTTGAAGAAATATGTTGGTGACACAGCAAGAAAGATTGACTTAAAGACGTTTTTGTTGAAGACAAAAGGCTACCAAAACTGAACAGTAGAAAGACACTGTTTTCAACCAAATTACATATTTAACCACCAAAATTTAAATGCTACTCTACAAGTTTGTAACAGAATGTTTGTAGTAAGTAGTTTAGAGTTTATTTCACCATGTAGTATTTACTCTTGCAAGAATCTTTCACCATCCTACTGTTAGCTATATATAAAAGTGTCTGTAGTTAAAACAGTTAAATAGATCTTCACAACGCAACATAGACAAGGTACCAACTATCCGTGGTTCAGTTAAGCAAAAATCTTCAAACTTTGATTTTATACTTTCAGAAACTCAGTAGAAGCTGTTTCCTTATGTGTGCCAAGACTTTTGTACCTGCTGTTCTTCCTGGAATGGCCTTCCTATCTGACTGACCAGTCATCCTCTCAGATGCACCAGCACATCCTCTGCACCCCTTGGCTCAAGTTCCTCAGACACACAGTGGCTCCCTCCACCCAGCTCCCAGCTCCTGCTATTGGCAAACTGAAGTGGTAGGCAGGCTGTGCTGAGTTGTCTACTTCCTGGTTTTTCAGAGTGTGAGAACCTCAAGGTCCCTGCACTGTTTGGGTAATCAGTGAACACCTGCTGGAAATATGCTGACCCTCTGAATAACATGTCTTCCTCTGTGAGCAGAAAGGGGAAGGACTCTAACAGAGCAGAACACTGCACTTGGTCATGACCTCAGTGCTTACTCACAGGCCCTGGGGGTGCACCTGGCTCCCCCACTTGCACGAGGCCCTCCTTGCTATGGCAACTGTAAGGTCACAAGTTTGCAGAGCTCTTAAAATGCTACCCATGATCATTTGCCTCACTATGAAGCTGAAAATGGGTGGAAAAAAACAGGGAGGGTGTGGTTACAGCTAGGACTTGCATAAAAACATTTAGCCACTGATAAATCAAAGTCCAGTATGTTGGATCAGGTGCAGTGGCTCATATTTGTAATCCTAACACTTTGGGAGATCAGGGTGAGTGGATCACCTGAGCTCAGGAGTCAGAGACCAGACTGAGCAAGAGCAAGACCCTGTCTCTCCAAAAAATAGAAAAACTAGCCCAGCATTGTGGTAGGCACCTGTAGTCCCAGCTACTTAGGAGTCTGAGGCAGGAGGATGGCTTGAGCCCAGGAGTTTGGCCTGGCTGTGAGCTATGATGTCACAGCACTGTAGCCTGGGCAATAGAGAGGAACTGTCAAAAAAAAAACAAAAACAAACTTTTAAAGCAGTTAAAATTCTATGATTTGCCTCCAAAAATATGCTAAAGACAGAAAACATGCTAACATTTTTAAAGTAATTGAAATACAAAACAAGCTCCTTCTTTGACATAGCCAGTAATAATGTTTTCCTTTTTATGTAGGACAGAACTTCAATTAAAGAGTAATTCAGAATTAAGCAATTTTAATTAGCTATGTGAAGAAATAAGGCCAAGAAGTTATTGATTTCTGGTCAGGAGCAGCTTCTATGGGGGCTAAAATCCAGTATCATGGAAAATGCTGACCCCCTGTCCGTGACAAAAGCGGAGTATACAACATGCGTTTAAATGTCACACGGCCAACTACAGAACCGCCCAACATAAATTTATAGTCAATTATTTGGGAAAAGAGTTATTACATTTTCTTTTTGTTTGTGTTGTTTTTGTGATGAGTTTTGGCTGTAACCCAAGCTGGAGTACAGTGGCATGATCACAACCCACTGCAGCCTCCAAATCCTGGGCTCAAGGGATTCTCCCACGCTGGTCTCTCAAAGTGCTGGGACTGCAGGTGTGAGCCACTGCACCCAGTGCTATATATGTATATTTAACATACATATATATCTTTAGTACATCAGCAATATCCATTGGTAACCATCTCAGGTTTTAATCACAACCTATAAAACACATTTTAAGTATTCCTATTAGTAAAAAAAAAAAAAAAAGTATTCCTATTACTAATGACAGCTCAATATCAACATTGCCGAGGTTTCGGCAGAAATCCTTAAAAATCACTCCAACAAATAGGCTGTGGGCTAACACCTAATGCAGAAGCCACAGCTGCCTGGCAGAGTACCACGTGGCCCACTACCCAGCGTCAGTCCTCATGATCCCCAGCATCTCAGGAGAGCTCATCACAGTTGCCCCCAACCTCTTCCTGGGCTCCTTCAGGGCTTCTATGACACCATCTTCCCAGTTCTCCTTTGTCCCCTGATGCTCTGTCTCCTTTGTGGCTCCACCTCTTCTCATTCACACTGTCTCCTCAGGGGATTTCACCTGTTTCTGGGGTTTTCACTATCACTAGCCTGCCAACAAATTTCTCCACATTTCCTATAATTCTTTTACATACTTAACTATTTGGCCTAGGTTTTTAGCACTGGATTGTAGCTCCAGGAAGGCCAGGTATCTTGTGATATAGAGACAATAGTTATATGGTGTCTAAACATATGTAACTTGGGGACTATCTATGTTCAATAGCAATGATTGTGTGTATTTCAACAGTTACAAACCAGACAGAGGTGAGCTTCCCCACAGGAACTCTGTAAATGGATTATAGGTAGGCCATCAGATGTGAATGTTTGTTTTATAAAGGTAAAAACTTAAAGCCACTTTTTATAACTATTCAAAAATTATCAGAGTTGGCATTCTATTAGCAAATCATGTAACTTTTTAAAATATATAACTCTATAAATTTGGCCAGGCATGGTGGCTCACACCTGTGATTCCAGTCTTTGGAAGGCAAAGATGGGAGGATCGCTTGAGTCCTGGAGTTGGAGATCAGTCTGTGTGACAAAATGAGACCCCATCTCCACAAAATATATATTTTTTAAAAATAGCTAGACCTGGTGGCAGGCACCTATCATCCGGGTTACTCAGAAGGCTGAGGCAAGGAGTTTGAGGCTGCAGTGAATGACTACACTTCCACCTGGGGGACAGAGTGAGACCCTGTCTCTGAGGGGAGGAAAATACTTGTGAATTCTGTCATTCAAGGCCATATAAATTCCTCCCAAATTGCTTCCAGACTCCCCTATACACTACACAAACAATCATTTTTATGATTTCTATGATATGAAAAAGACTGAGAAGGACTAAGATAGATTAATTTAACTATGGGAGGTCCAAAAAAGTCTGGACACAAAGAGTGCACAAGTGACAAAGTTACCATGAGATTCCCACAGCACAGCCTGGCATGAGGGCCTGAGACAGGAGGAGGCAGGAATGCGGCTTCTAGTTCCTGTTTCGCCACTACAGCTAGTCCTGTGATATTGGCAGCATCAGTGACCCTTTTTGACCCTGGTCTCCTGAATATGTGGAAACAACAATGCCAACCAGTTATTTACTGTAAAAAATAAAGGAGCTCTGATTAGAGCCTCTGATGCTGTGCAAGTGTGAGGTGTTAACAGAAGTGATGTTCTTTAAGGTCTCACTTCTCAGAGATCTGACCTCGTCTTCCACCTGGCACTAGCATCCCCCAGGGGCACTGGGCAGGACCTGCCAGTCCCACTCTCACTCCACACACATTCGGTGTCTCCACTGCCACCCCTTCCCAAATCCACACCTCCAGCCCAACTCTTTCTCCTGAGCCCTGGACCTGAGGATGCAGATGTTTGTAAATAGCTATCCTTAGGCTAGTCCCACTGACACCTCAGATCAAGGTCAAAACTACTTTTCCCCTCAGGTCAGCTCTTTCTCCTTTTCACCTAATTACTATCAACTCTGTCCCAGGACTCATCTTTCACTCTTTCCTCTTCTCCACTCCACACTGTCCCTGCCAACACAGCTCCATTAGTTCATGCTCTCACCTGGACTGGTGCTTCCTAAGTGGTCTCCTGCCTTCACTTCTGCATTCTTAGATTCCTGTCTACACTGCTGTTGTGAAGGATTGTACTAAGATATGGATTTAACCACGTGATTTCCTTGCTAAAATCTTTCAGTGGTATTACACTTTGAAACACATGCAAAAAATATGAGAACAAATCTGTGAGTGGCTCCTTTCTTGCCCACAGAGCCCTCCATGACCTGACCTGTGCTCTCCAACCCCCTCCCCCCAGCCCCTGTTCAGTCTCTAACCTTTGAATTATAAGCACCAACTAGCCCAAACCACTCTGAATTCCTCAGCTGCACCATCCTCTCCAAATGAAGCCTTCACATATTGCTGCTTTGGGCTGCAACTCCCCTCTCACCTCTTTCACTTGGCTGGTCCCTGTGGAAACGTGATCTAATGCAATAGGTGACAGCCTACACCAGCAACAGGGGAGGTCAGGGAGGGGTTGTTTTCCTGTGTCCCTGATCCTCCACTGGTTTTCGACCGCTCTTACACTCAGAAGACAGACAGACTTTGGGCGGTGCCAGTAGCACAGTGGTTACTATGCCAGCCACATTCACCAAGGCAGACCAGTTTGAACCCGGCCCAGGCCAGCTAATCAACAATGACAACTGCAACAAAAAAATAGCTGGGACCTGTAGTCTCAACTACTTGGGAGGCTGAGACTCTGTCTCAGAAAAAAGTAAGACTGAATGGAGTGTAATCCAGGCTCCTCCTCTTATAAACCGTGTCATGTTGAACAAGTTACTATTGTTTGCATTTCAATTTCCTCCTTTGTCACAGAAAGAAATTAAGAACACCTGCTGATGTGTTGTGCTATGAGCTACATTAACTGCATGCCTGCCACAGACTTAACGCTCACTACATGCTTAACAAATGCGATCTCTAAAAATTCAACCTTGATAATTCAGATTGATTAAATATCAACGTGAAAGAGAAACATTCCCCAATGCCCAGGTCTACTTCAGGTGTCTTTTCCAAGGCTCTTGCAGCAACCCCCAAATGCCCCTATTGTAGCTCTTCTTCTATCATTCAAGAGCACGTTGTCCCTGACAGTCAGTTTATCTCCCTTACTCAACTGCAAACTCCAAGATTAGTGGTATCTGTCCTGCTCATTTCTGTTTTGCCAGCTCTTAACACTGGTGTTCAGTTAATATTTATTGAATGGGGGAATCATAGTAGGATTTTCTACATAGTAGGATTTTCATTTTTTATTTTGGGAACACTGAAATATGTGTTGTTATAATTTCATTACAGACACATCTCAATTAGGTAGGGGATATATGCAAGTTTTTCACTGAAAAATTCAATTACATTTCTTCTTTCTTTATAAGCATAAACTGAAGGAGAAAATAAGTGGCAGTTTGCACAGTTTCATTCAACAGTGAAAGTAAATACGGTGCTCACTTGAGCAGCACACATGCTAAAATTGGAGCCACTCAGAGATTAGCACAGCCCCTGTGCAAGGATGACATGCAAATTTGTGAAGCATTCCAGATTTCTGGAAAAAAGTAAATATATGCTCACTTTTAAAAGAAGCAATTATGCAGAAATAGAATGTTTAAGAATGATTAGCTGTGCTATCACATTTCACAGAAATGTCTGAGATCAAGACTTACGCTGCATGTTAGAAATAGGATGACCCATTAAAATAAAGTAATAATGATGGTATTTCTATGCTCAGGGCTCTATTTGTAAAAGTGCTAGAAAAAATAAAAGGAAACTATAAATTAGGCATTGTCTTCCACACCTGGTAGCTGAATCAATCTGGCAACGTTTCATAGGTTCTGTCTATAGAGACCAACTCAGATCATTCACCTGTCAGAAGGAATACTGATTAAATACTGCCCCGATGCTATTTTTTAAAATTTATTTTTATTTTTGCAATTTTTGACCGGGGCTGGGTTTGAACCTACCACTTCTGATATATGGGGATGGCGCCCTACTCCTTTAAGCCATAAGCCACAGGTGCCCCCCCCCCATGCTATTCTTATAGTCTTTTTACTAAAATGTACTTGAAGAAAATCCTGTCAAATCAGCTGAACATTATTGTGGTTGGTGAAATTTCCAATTTACATGAATATACATCACTACAAGTCTGGAAGGCAATAGACATAACTTATTTATTAATGTCTTAAAGTTAATTTTATTTAACATCAGTGAACATTCCAGTTCAAAACTGTTATGAAAGACATTATCACATTGGTGTTCTGAGGATCTCCTGTCATTTAAACCACACTCACACTCACACAGCCCCAAAGCACATCATGCACAGAGAATCCAAGTGAAGTGACATTAAATCTCAACAAGCCTGGGAACATTTTACAAGATGTAAAACCTGGGTGGCACTTGTGGCTCAAAGGAGTGGGGTGCTGGTCCCATATACCAGAGGTGGGGGGTTTAAACCAGCCCTGGCCAAAAACTGCAGGAAAACAAAAAAAGATGTAAAACCTTGCTCAACTAGTCCAAAAGCACTGTTATCCTTCAGAAACTCAAGAACATTCAGCAGAAATACCAGTTTCAGCAACCTCTCTTTTACATCATGTCATTGAAAAGATTCATAAAATAAGAACTAGTAAGTTAGGAGATTACCCAGGGGAGACAAGTCAGGCTCTGGCTCCGCACCCCAAGACATCATTATGCCTTTAGTCATCACACCTTCACACACCCCTAAACTGTACAAGGCCCTCCTATTAGATTTTGTAACTAGTCTTCTCTAATACCTAGCTTTTTAATAGCTATCTAGTAACACGACTTCTCCATTTTACTAGACTGTAGTTCTTTTTAGGTGATTTTAGTGCCTCCCCAAAGACTCACACAGGTTTTCAATCTGTGTTAAATCCAAGTGACATGGGCATGGAGCATGGCACTGTGTGGCTATATTAGGGGATTCAGAATGCTTTTTTTTTTAAAAGAAATATGATTTTTCTCATAGGACAATTACTGAAATATACACAAAATTGACATATCAATTCTACTTAAGAAGTAGGAAAACTACTTCTGGGGAAAAAAGTTAATAGTTTCCTCTCTTACTCTTGGACTTTATCTAACAAATGCAAATAATATAACCTAGTTGTTTGTACCCTTATATCAATCTGCAATTAAAAAATTTAAAAAACTTATTACTACATAGTCATTGTAGAAAAACAATAATATATACAAATATGAAAACTGAAGATAAGACCTTATGGTCCATGAAAAACCCCACCCTATTGTAAATTATATTGTCCTACCTTTTCTATATATGCAGATACAAATATGTAGACACATATATAGAAAAAGCAGATTTTGATTCTGATTTTGCTGTTTAAACTATTTTACAGCCATTTTCCACTTAACATACAATACAAATCTTTTGCAGGTCATTCAACATTATTGTATAGCCTAATTTTTTTAGCTATCTAGTATTCCCAAATATGAATTTACCATTATTTAATCTCTTATTCTGAAATTTTTATTCTTTTAAATGACGCTATAAAACAAAAATAAAAATCAAGAAAAGTTGCTGAATGTTCTTTCATATTATAAACGGAAGTGCTTCTACACTGGCTAAACAAGGACTTTAATCCTATAGAATGTTTCCATTTCTGTATCTACAGCTTTGCCTGTATTCACCATTACTTACATAACAAATTCTACCTAGAAGGGATGCTGACTCAAAGAATAAACCCGTTTCTAAGGCTTCTGGTGGATAGTGCCAAACTTTCCTCAAAAAGTATACATTTTCTCCAATAGTGTAAAATTCTCGTTATCTTTATCTATATTGGGATTGCCTTTTTTTTTTCCTTGAGACAGAGTCTCATTTTGTCACTCTTGGTAGAGTGATGTGGAGTCACAGCTCAAGGCAACCTCAAACTCTTGGGCTTAAGTGATTCTCTTGCCTCAGCCTCCCAAGTAGCTGGGATTACCATTTTTAAAAATCTTTACTTGCATAGCATTTGAAACCAGTCTGCAGAACTTCCCCAAACACTCCCTCCTATCCTGTGGTCTCCTGCTGCCTGGTCTTCCTCTAAGCTGCCGCTCATCTGCTCTTCCCAGACCTCTTGTTTGTGCTTTTCCACTGTTCAAGTCTTATGGTGTCTTTGCTTTAACAATGAAATTTGCCTAGCTAGTATTTTATCCCCTTAAACCAAGTAACCAAGTATCAACCAAGTAATCTGATAAACTAATCCATGCTAATGTAAAAGTGCTCATTTGCAGCAACATTATATACAGTAATTTGCAGGTTAAAGAAAATACATTATCTACAAGAGTGATGCATTTCATTTATCTTACAAATTCTGCCCCAATTAAAATTAACTGGGGAACTCTTTAAACACTGCTAAAAACACTCCTCTCCCAGACATTATGAGTAAATCTGTTATAAGGTTTTTGTTTTCTTGGTTCCTAGGTAATTAATTCTAATGTAGCATCTGTTTTTTGAGATGAGTTAGAGAATCGTAAGTAGCTTCCTCTTAGGTAATGTTGGTGGAAGAAAAGCACAATGAACATAATCTCAATCTGACACACTGCACGAGATAAACACGATAAAGAGGGCTAGTACTGAGAGAAGCATTTGCCAACAACAACAGAACCGAGTAATATTCACAGGTGATGCCAGGCAGACTGTGCTCTGGTAGGAAATGGGCTGAGCTTAATCAGTTAAGTAGGTTCAATTGCTTTTGCATTGAGCCAATCAACTGAAACTAAAATTATTTGAGTAACAAGGCTTATGTCATGCAATTTAATAATAGCTCTCCAGCTTCAATGATATAAATTACTTCCAGTTTATTACATTTATTGTTTGAAGAAAGTTGAGCAATCCTACAGATTTTCCCCATAATCCATAATGGACCTTTGGGGACAACTCTTAGAAGAAAAACTACAAGTGTCAGGCATTTAAATACACTATTAAATGCCACAACAGCCTTACAAGGTAAGTTATTTGTCCTATTTTACAGTGAAAACTCAGGAGCATTTGAGGTGACACTGGCATATTGCTTTACTGGGTGGAATAAGCCTTCATCTGCTCTGCATGGTCTCATACTGCCTAGTTCAGAGAAATGACATGAGCCACTGTCTTCAAATCTATTCCTGAGCCACAGTGAGGACTGTGGCTATTATTTCTATCTGTGACCTAAGGCTGCACACACTTCTATCTTCAAATCCCACCTGAGGGTACCCTCTGCAGAGGCCCCTCCACAGTCTGCCTTGGCTGTATTGGCAGCCTGGTTGGGGAAGAAAGGCTTTTCTCCAAACCTGAGTTTGCCCAGATTACTTATGATCAGGTAAAATTTCCTGCTAAGAGTAATCTCTGCAGCCAACACGGCAGTTTCTTTTTTCCTGTTTTCCTGTTTCGTTATTGTAGAAGACCATTTAACTTCCCCTGGTAAACACTATTGTTCTCCACAATCTTCTAAGGGTTTTACTTTCAAACTGCATATTGTCATGTGGAAGAGATGGATTACAGAGCATCCTAAATGGTGCCCTTTCTTGGCACCAACGGTAGAGAAGTAGATGATCATTCTCCCACTATGTATGTCAACATTAGAGGAAGCAGGAGGAAGGAAGGGGCCTTGGACGTCTAGAATGTGGCTGAATCCAGGCAATGCAAGCCCACACTAGGAACTTGGGGCAGTACCCGGGTTAAAAGACTGACAGAGCAAAGGCTCACACACTAGGTTATCCTACACAAAATTAGAGTGGATAGGAAAAAGGTATATACACTCTAGAAAAATTATGATATCCTCCCCCCTTTCCCTAGTTGTCATTCCTGAAAGGAGTTTAGGACAATATTAAAGCCCAAAGTTGGAGAGAGGGAAGGAGAACATTAGGTTTTGGAGGGTTAGTTTAGATAGAGCTGGCTGCTGGGAAATGCCGTCCAATCAGAGGGCTCATCCTTGGCTGTAGAAAGACTGTAGTTTAGATTCTAGATTTTCTGACACTAAAAATAATGCCTCTTACCACAGGATAAGCCAGAGACAGTTACATTTTCCTGTCTATAGTGAGATATGTCACCCGTTCCAGGTTGAGGCAGGTATCCTGGCTCAGGCAAAGGTTATCTCCTTGACAGTTAAGAACAGAAAATAAATGCTGCGGGCAGAAAACATACATCACGCAAGCAAGGGCAGCAGCTGCCCCCGCCACCTCCTTTCCAGTCGGCCCAGCAGCCGCCTGTCCCCTTTCTCGGGCGGATGACAGGCAGACCCGAGCCACTGCTCAGAGCCGCGATGCGCCGCCGGGGCGCACCTGCTTTAGGGGCCGCGTCCCCGGACTAGAGCCAGCTTTCCCCAGCCTTGCCTAGGCGTTTAACTCGCTCTCTACCGGCGGCCACCGGGGAGCAACGGTGGGGGAAGGGTGGTTTGTCAAATACGGAAGGATTTGTTTCCTCACGTTGCAAACCAAGAAAGAAGGGGACCTTTAGCACTGTTGTCACATTCTATGCAAGAACTTCCCCTCTTCCGTCACAAACCAGACGGGGAGAAACAGATCTAGCCCGCTGCCAGCAGCCGAGCGGTGAACGCGACACCTCGGGAGCTCCCGCCGCCGTAGTCCACTGGGCCCCAGCGCGCCGGGCAGACGTGTGCTCTGGACTCCGCTGGACACCCCGCCTCCCGCGCCCACTGCCCAAGGGGAGAAAGGGGGGCAGCCGGGCTGAGCCTCACCACTTGCTGTGCGCCCCGGAAAGTCGCGTCCAGCAGCATCAGCTTCCAGGGGTCGGACACAGAGCCGGGCAGCGGGATGTACACGTAGTAGGCGGCCAGCGCCGCCAGCGCGGCCAGCAGCACGCAGGACGCCCGCATGCCGCCCTCGCTCGCCTGCCAGCCCGCCGCTGGAGAAGGGCACTGCCAGCCGGACCTCCGGCGCGCGGCTGCCCGCGGCCCGCGTCCCCGGCTCTTACGCGCCCGGGAGCCAATCGGAGGCGGCGCCGGGAGGAAGTCGGAGGCTGGCGCGGCCCCCACGGTGTCCCTGCAAAGCGCCGCGGACGCCGGCTCCGAGGCCGCGCCGGGCCGCTCCGGGCACTGCGGGCTCTGCGGGACCCCGGCCGCGCTGCGCCCGCGGGCTCCGCCGGAGGGTCCCGGCGCGGAGCCAGGCGGCTTCCGAGTGGCGAGTGCGAGCGCCACTCGGGGCACGCTCCGTCTCGGCAGAGATGCTGCCGAGAAAGTCTATGCAAACTGCTTCCGAGAGCCGAGTCGCAGTGGTGTCTGAGTTCTAACCCGTAGGTGGGCAAAGAAGGCGCTATTATTATTTAGTTCAACAATGCATGCTAGGAATACATCCAGCACCTAGTCTGACTTCCCAGGGCCGTCCTCCAGTTCTCTCCAAGGAATAGAGGCAAAGAGCCGTGGTTCCGCTTACTGGAGAAGGGCGCTGGGAAATCAGGACTGGGTGCTGAATGTATTCCTGACCTGTCATTGCTTGACCTGGGGCAGAAAAAGTTCAAGACAAGGCTTTTGTGTCAGAAATGAGAAAGTGCTCAAAAAACAGTAGGGTCTGAGGAAGGGACACAGGTGTCAGCCTGAAGGGTCTCGCGATGGCTAGAGCTGGGATAATTTTACGTCAACAATAAATATAAATCAATGAATGAAATAAAAAGCCAGGAATCTGTACTAATAAGAATGTATAAATAAGTGGAGAAAGAAGAAAGGCTTTCCTTACAACAGAATGCCAACTAATAATCATAGAAAATTGTAAATAACTGCTAAGACCGGTGGGCAACGATTTGACAGAGAATTTTATTTCTCATCAGAGATCTCCCCATAAATATTATTAAGAGAAAAATAATAACTTTTTAATGGCGAATCCTGCTGTACGCCACCTGAAAGAATTTTGGGGGAGTCAGTGGTAACAGAAAATACATTTAAATCCAGTTTTCTGTTAAAGATTGGGGGACTGAGGAGTACAAAATGGAGGCAGTAAATTAGGAGAACTGCAATCAGAAATCCAGGTAGGAGAGTATCCAAACTCATTGATCAAGGCCTTGGAACATTTGGCACATAAAGAAGTAATTTAAATTTGATGTGATCCACAGAAGTGAGATATCAATAACTTTGGGCCTGAGGATGAGGTTATTAGGAGAGAGCTGGTTCCCTCCTCAAAGTTGGAGGGAAATGTTGACACAGAGAACAAACATCTGTCGTGTTTCAAGCGTAAGTTTGAGAATTCTTTTCTCATTTTCTAAATTAAGTGATTAAACATATAAACTCTAAACAGGGATGTGTGTGTGTGTTTGCGTGTATGTGCTAAAATTGGAAACTAATCTTTAAGAGTGATTAAAAATAATCCTGAAGATATAAACCAAGCTGATCACTGGATTTGGTACCATTTACATTACTTGCTTTCAGTGACTTGCAAATTAATTCAAAGTTTTACTTGTGGACATTAACATTTTTCTCCTATATTTTGACTATATGTTCATAAAACTATAGATCTTAGAGCTAATGACAAAATTAACCAGACCCCAACACCTGACCCAGGCTTGCACCTTTAGCTAATAGTAACAAGTTCAGGGTTGTTGATGAGCCCCTAAAGCAGCTCCATATCTTGTTCATGTCCCTCCAGTTTGTGGGTAACAGGCTGGTATTTACTTCTGCCTCCCTGTGAAGAGGAGCTTCCCTTAAGCAGTGCACTAAGAGATAGAGGCTAAGAAAGAACAGAAGAAACTGCAGTGATTCTCAGAGCTTCCTCTGTAGATCTGAGAGTTTTTGAGAATGAGCCAATTTGATTAATAGGCATGGTAGGATGGTGTCAGCAGTCTCAGCTACTCAGGAGGCTGAGGCAGGAGAATCTTTTGAGCCCAGGAGTTTGAGGCTGCAACGAGCTTTGATCATGCCATTGTACTTCAGCCTGGATGTCAGAGTAAGAACCTATGTTTACAGCAAGAGACTCCAATTTGAGATAAATATAAACACCCTCATCCCCCATTTTTATTACTTCACTCATGCATCAACACACTTGGCCCACACTTGGAAATAAAGGAGTTGTGGGTGGCAAGGCAGTAAGTTCTTTCCTTTTTTTGATTTTACATGCATGGCAGGGAATGAGGATAGGAGTGTAAAGTGCGGAAAGGAGGGTCAAACAACAAACAGTCAATAATAGCCAACATTAATTCAGTGCTTACTATGAGCCAAATTCTGTGGTGAGCACTTTGAATCTATTAACTCATTTCATCTTCATATGAATTCCACAAAGTAGACACTATTGTTACTCTGAAAACAGAAGCATGGAAAGACGCAGTGCTTTGCCCTACTCACTAGCCAGTGAGCCATGTGACTGGGATGTGAGCCCTCAGTGGGTGGGCCTAGTGTGCATGCGCTTCACTGCTCAGCTGCTCTGCTGAGTGATTAGGTTGGTGGAGAAAACAGAACAGGGTGGTGTGACCCCCTGTGGCTGGAAGCTGCTTTAAGTTGATGTGAGCTGAGACCTGAATGACAGAAAAAGATAACATCTACAGGTGGAGGAAACAAGTGGGATGGTGTAAGATGCTAACAGAAAGAGAGCTAGTGAGGTGAGAGCAGTGTGAGGGGTGGTGCAGGCCTGGGGAGAGAGGCGGCAGCGTGGGTGCAGTGCAGGCGTTTTAGGACCACGCAGGTGGTGCTCAGCAGCTGAATATCTGGGGCAATGGGAAGCAGTTGGAGGCTTCACAGTAGGAAGAGGCATGATCTGCTCTGCATTAGGAAAAGAGCACTCAGATGCTCTGTGGAGAGAGGGGACCTATCAGGTGGCTTTTGCAGTAGTCCTGATGAGATGTGATGGTGGCCTGGAATGGCAGTTTAGTTTAACAGTGGAACAAAGGTAAGGGGACAGATTTGGGATGTACTTTAGAGATAGAGGAGATAGGACACATGCATAGATTGTGAAAGATGGCAAAAAGAGAAGAGTCAATACAATGCTTTGCTTGTAAGGAAATGAGGTAGCTTGAGTCAAGCAATTGACTTTTTAATAGGATTTTATAGAATTGCCTTAAATTATTTTTTATTAAAATCTTCTAAATACATATATGACATAGCATTCAACAAAATATTATTACTTGAAAGAACTTTTCCCCCAACGGCATATACTGCCCTATGTGAAGTGGGCCTCTTCCTCCAGGGTGAGCAGAACTGAGACCCTCACCGAGTGCTGCTGTCTGTAAGGCAGTGTGGTAGGTGCTGTCACGATGAAGGCATGATGCCTTTCCCTGCAAAAAGGGTCCACTCTGGTCACTGAGAAAATCAGGTAAATGGATTGACTCAAATACAGTTAGAGTTTGGAGATGTAAAGCAGAGGACGGCAGGGTCAGTTCTGCTCTAGAAAGTGAGAAGAAGGTCCACAGAAGCCGTGGTGACCGAGCAGGTTTTGCAGACTACAGAGGAGTGTGCAGGCAGGCAACAGGTAAGATCATGGCACAGAGGGAAGAGACTGCACAAAAGCCCCCCAGTGTGGTGTGAGCGGAGAACTACAAGTAGTTTGATATTCCAGGAGGCAGGGAGGTGGAGAGTGGTGATAGTTTAACCTGAAGAGTTAGGCAGAGGCCACATGACACAAGGCCTCCTGTGCTTTAACAAGGAGTTTGAAAATTAGCCTCCAGGCAGTGGGGAAGCATTAATGTTTGCATTAGATCACTCTGGCAGCAATGTAGGGGGAATTTTGGTGGGGGGAGAGCAGAAGAAGCTGTTGGGAGGATGTTGCTTCTAAGTGTCCAAGAAGGAGATGGCGTTCATTAGCTTGAATTTATGTCAGGCAATGAAATGAAGGAACAGCCAAGATGAATTCCCAGTTTGCTTGTTGAAGAAGCTGGGAGATTGTACCTTTTCAAAGATGAAGAATGGTAGAAGAGCAAAAAGGTTGAGGGAAAATGAAAAATTTAGTTTGGAATATCTAGGTTTGAGGTATCTCTGAAACATCTAAGTAGAGAGAGTTTGTAGGCTCCAGAACATGCAAGCAGGAGCTCGTAGGAGAGGCATAAGCTAGAAACGTATGCGAGTCTTCACCAGGCACCTGCAGCCACAGCAGTGAGAACACAGAGCCTGGGGTGGGTGGGTGGGGGCAGCAGGTCTGGGGCCTGGGCCTTCACTGTGAGGAGGAGGAGGACAAGTTGACAACAGAGGCCTAGAAGTGACAGAGAGTGAACTGTCTGACCTAGATAAATGGAGTAGTCCCAGATAATGAAGGCAAAGAAGTCATTGAGAATTTAAATTACTGGAATTTTTTTTTTTTTTTTTTTGAGGCAGAGTTTCACTTTGTTGCCCTCGGTAGAGTGCTGTGGTGTCACAGCTTACAGCAACCTCCAGTTTTTGGGCTTAGGAGATTCTCTTGCCTCAGCCTCCTTAGTAGCTGGGAGACCCACGCCCCCGCCACAATGCCCGGCTACTTGTTTTGTTACAGTTTAGCCAGGGCCAGATTGGAACCCACTACCCTCAGTATATGGGGCCATCACCTTACTCACTGAGCTACAGGCACCACCCAAATTACTGGAATTTTCTAGCTGGATTCTTGAAAGAGCAAAGGAGAGGATGGAGCCAATAATGACTTCAAAGTTTCTGGTTTTGGTAATGTTGTTAATTGGCACTGTAAATAAGCCTGGCACAGTGGTGGGACCTATAGTCCCAGCTACTCGGGAGGTTGAGGCAGGAGGATCTCTTGAGCCCAGGAATTTGAGGTGACTGTGAGCTTTGATGTCACCGTACTCCAGCCTTGGTGACAGAGTGAGACCCCATCTTAAAAACAAACAAACAAAAAACTGAACTTAAAGCAGATTTAGGGGATAAAAGAATGAATTTAGGGACAGCACCTGTGGCTCAAGGAGTAGGGCACTGGCCCCATATACCGGAGGTGGTGGGTTCAAACCTGGCTCTGGCCAAAAACTGCAAAAAATAAATAAATAAATAGAACTGTATGTTTAAAAAAAAAAAAAAGAGTGAGTTTAGTTCTGTGATGTACTCAGGATAAAATACCTTCATGAAAATGTCCAGCAGGCCATTGGATTTAGAGGGTTGATGCTTACTGGGATGTCAGGGCTATAGTGGGGAGCAACCAGGATTGGCGACCTGAACATATCATATTAAACCACTTATGCAAAGTATATAAGAAGTATATGATACAGTATATCACCAGGGATACATAATATATCAAACCAGCATTGAGCCATTAACACAAAGTATATGAAATAAAAAAGACTGACAGAGTACATAAACGTTTTTACTTTTCTTAGAATTATATTCATGAACATTCTCAACAATGTGGTTCACATGCAATATTAACGTATGATTAAAGTCTAAATCATTACACAGTATGTGCAAAGGAAATTGGTCTGTGAATGATTGCATTTATAACACATGTCCAGTTTGCATAATGCCCTGTACCGATTATAGTTTGAAGCTTTCCTTGATCTGGCCAGTCATGGTAGTATTACACTCAAGACAGAAAATACAGGCTTATGTTCAAAGAACAAAAGGAATTTATTTTCCTTGGAACCATATGTTACTTCATCACCCCAAAGATGTGTAGGTTTATAAAACAGCCCGGGGCAACTCAGGGAATACCATACTGGGGCTTCCTGTCTGGAGAATCATATTTTTCCATTGTATTTTTCCATCTTCCTGTCTGGAGAATCCTTTTTCCTTGTAAGAGCAGCTCAGGGACTGCTCCTGGTGCTCTATTTCCCAGTCTCCTGGCTTTTCCCCTCAGTAATTATATTCACTCCCTAGGGCTATTGTAGCAAAGTACTACAAACTTGGTGGCTGAAAACCACAGATCTGGGTGTTAGAACTCTCACACACCTGGGGGCTAGTAGTCTAGAATCAGGGTGTTGGCAGGACTAAGCTCTCTCTGAAGGCTCTGGGGAATGTCTGTCCCCGCCTTTGCCCAGCTTCACTAGTTGCTGGCAATCCTTGGCATTCCCTGGCTTATCAATGTCCCCAGTCTCTGCCTGTGTCTTCCCATGGCTGTCTTCACTGTGTGTGGGTCGTTTATCTGTTCTCTTCTTATAGACATTACTTGTATAGGAGTAGGGATCCACCCTACCCCAGTATGACCTCATTTCAATGAATTATATCCATGATGACCCTGTTTCTAAATAAGGTCATATTCTAAGGTTCTAGGAAAAAAATGAATTTGAGGGGCAGGCTGGTGGTGGTTGTTATACTATTCAGTCCAATACAGTAACTGAGAGTTAAGTGTGTGATGGAAGCACTTTGGCTGGGCATCCCACCCTCCCCCCCGGCTGGGACTCAGGCCTTCCCCCGGCATCCTGCCCTTCCCCCAGTGGCTCATGCCAAGGTGGGAGGATCACTTGAGGCCAGGAGTTCAAGACCAGCCTGGACAACATAGCAAGAGCCTATCTTTATAAAAAACATTTAAACATTAGGCTGGCATGGCAGCACATGCCTGTAGTCCTACATGGGAGGCTGAGGCAGGAAAATCACTTGAGCCCAGGAGTTTAAGGCTGTAGTGAGCTATGATGATGCCACTGCACTCCAGCCTGAGGGATAGAATGAGACCCTGTCTCTAGAAAAAGTTTAAAAATTAAATTTAAAAATAAAATTTACAAAAAGAAAATGATATTCCAAAATATGGCACTTTAACAGCTTCAAGGTCTTCTGAATCCTCCGTCCCAAAGAACGAGATAAGGCGGTTCTCTGAAATTCCCTTACCTAACTAGAAACCAGACCTGCCAAAGAAGAACACAATTGACTTTGACCCCTTCCCTAAAATTTCATTAACCAGAGAAGATTAAAATTCCTATCACAGAAGAGACTGAAAATTAAACACCATGCCTAGAGCTCAGATGAACTCTGTTCTCCAGTCCCATCCAGTTCCCAAAGAGAATTATTTATTAGCCATTGTCTGAGCACTGGGTCCATATTTATCTCCTAAAACCATTTACTATCCCTCTAAAATTATCTGCAACCTCCACTTCTATCTTTTCAATGAAGAAGATATTTAAGCTTCAACCCTCTGGCCCTTCTTTGGGTTTTCATATATTTTGTATGGCTCCCACACTTGTTATGATAAGCAGCAAACTTGTACTTATCTCTTGATAATCTATATTTTTATAGGCATGTTGATCATAACCTTTATGGTGGGGAGAAATGAGATAATCCCCTTTCTTCTTTTTTTTTTTTTTTTTTTTTTAGAGACAAAGAGTCTCCCTCTATCACCCTTGGTAGAGTGCCGTGGCATTATAGCTCACAGCAACCTCCAACTCCTGGGCTTAGGCAGTTCTCTTGCCTCAGAGTAGCTGGGACTGCAGGCACCCACTATAATGCCCGGCTAGATAATCCCCTTTCTACCCCTTTTTCCCATAGTGGCTATGCATATGGTCCCTAGGCCTTCTGAGATGGTTTGAAGGAATTCGGTACAAGTCAGGTCATCTTTGCTCACCCTTTCAAGCTCAGATTTTTGGATTTTGATTGACACTTAACCTAATCACTAATTCAGGCTAATGGGGAAAAGGGGGTAGGGTGTGTTTTTCTGCATCTTATAATTGACAAATGACCTCTTGTAAGTCTTTTTTCTTTAACCGAAAATAGTGACTGTACTATTTGGGTGATAGGAGAAGAGTGTATGTGAGGAGGAGCTGTGCCTGTATTCCACTGTTGGTGACTGTCTGCTTTGCAGTAAAATAAAGACTGCACTGCCCCAAAGCACCTACTGTGCACACAACTCACACACACACCTTCTCTACCTGCTCTTAGCCAGAAGGCCAGGAAGCAATTACACATCTTCTAAAATACATTGGAATATTTAGAATGAGAGAGTTTTGGCTAGGAGAAAAGATGTGAAATTAGCCAGATATAGGGCTCATCCTGCAATCTTACACTTTGGGAAGCTGAGGTGGGATGCTTGGAGGCAAGTGAAATCAATTTTTTTTAAACCAAAATCTAGTCAGTTTCAGCTCAGGACTTCTGGAAGTGGGAATGTGCTGTGCAGTAATGTTCAGGTTAGATTCTTGGATCAAAGGTATTTATTGTTTAAAATGAGGCACATTTCATTTTGAAACAACTTCTGTCCCTGCTCAGTGCCTGTGGCATGGTACCGGCCACATACATGGTGGCTGGCGGTTCCAACCTGGCCTGAGCCAGCTGAACAACAATGACCACTGCAACAAAAAAATAGCTAGGCATTGTGGCAGGCACCTGTAGTCCCAGCTACTTGGGAGGGTGAGGTAAAAGAATCGCTAAGCCCAGAAGACAGAAGTTGCTGTGAGCTGTGATGCCGCAGCACTCTACCGAGGGTGACACAATAAGACTCTGTCTCCAAAAAAAAAAAAAACTTTTGTCCCCTCCAAGAAATTGTTATTTTAGTGTCCTTGATGATCTGCCCAACCAGAAAAGATGTGGTCCTTATGATGACTGGGCATAGTTTCATGGCTAGTGATTAATTAACATTAATTTGACATTTATTAATTGACATTCATTTATTTGAATATTGTAGGCAAATAAATTTGGAACTTGTCTCCAATATACTATGGCAAGAATTCTTAAAACAACACAAAAATGTTTAAAGACAACAAATAAAGTAAATACATCTAAACTTCAACAGCATTTCTGTTTTGAGTAGTAAAACAATAGAAAATTTATTTTCTTTTTATTACTTTAAGTTTTCCAATTTCATTAATTACTTCTACAATAAAATTTTTGAAATAATAAAGATTCTAGGGAGAGAAGAGGAAAAAGTAACTTAAACAGAAAGTCACAAAAATGTTATAGTTAATTGGTAGTGAAAGCAAATTACAGAGGTTAGTTCAGAACCTTCACTGAAAATGTTCATCACTACATTTATTTATCTAATTTTTTAATTCCATTCATAAAACAATATTCTAGATTCTTTTTTGCCTCAAACAACATATTCTAACAAAGAAAAGTTGGCCAAGAGTTCTTGATTGAGCTCTACCCTCAATTATCTCTTCTGATCTTGGGAAAGTTACTTAGTGTTCTTCAGTCTTAGTTTCTTCATTTGTAAAAACAACAGTTTGGACCCCAGGCCTCTGAGTCTTTTTAATCTCCAAGACCCTCTTATTATATAAGAGGGCTAAACATAGCCTAACAATATTTCAAAAAACTCATTAAGGCACTAAAAATGCATTTTTCTGAGAAAAATACAAGGGCTATCCCCCCCCCCAAAGTAATTTATATTGGGGAAAAACAAAGGATTATTAAAATATAGCATTAGCCTAATAGGCAATCGTGGTCAAATCACAGAAATGTGTATTTGGCAAGAAACTCTATCATTGCAAAGAAACATGGAATGTGATTAAACTTTGTGGCCTTAAGTTATTCATTGGCCTTAAGTTATCTTTCCTTCCCACAGGTAAAATGATTCATTCAGCTTTTGCAATACACCTAACTCTTTCCAAATTATTTTGTAAACCAAGACTTACATCATGATTAGAATTTCAAGAGCAATTCTGTAATCTAGCGGTAGAGATCTCAGCATCCAATTAATGAAGCTGTACTCTTTGTACTCTTACTAAGGAAGAAGAAACTTAGTTCCCAGGCTGATCTGAAAAAGTTAACATATTAAGGTTTTTATATGTGATAGCCTATTTCTATTACATGAAAGTCTTACTGATTTTAGAAATTTTTTGATCATCTACTTATTTTATTTTATTTTATTTTATTTTATTTTATCTTTGTGAGACACTCTCACTCTGTCACCCTGGGTAGAGTGCTGTGTCCTCCTAGCTCACAGCAGCCTCACACTGCAGGCTGACACAATCACTGTACCTGCCTCAGCTCCCAGAGTGCTGGGATTATGGGTGTGAGCCACCACCCAGCCTTATGATCTACTTTATACTAACCAAATGTCATGAGAAGAATTTTTTTCCATGATCATTTATGTTAACTTTTCCATATTTGTTGTTATGAAATCTTATCCTTTTTCAGCCTAAGTCCTTGTGTTCTGCTCTCCTCAAGGCCTTGATTGAGTTGATTGGAAGGAAGCAAATTTTTAATTCTCCAGCCAAATTTTGTTATAGGGTCACTCAGCATGCCAAAAGAAGATCCATTTCCTTCAAGCTCATTCCTGTTGGTATAAACAGAAAAAGAAAGGGGGGGGAGGGGAAAAGGAAGGGAAGGGAAGGGAAAGAAGGAGAAGGGAAGGAAAGGAAGAAAAGACTCATTTTCTTATACATTTCTTGCTAAGCAAAATGGCCTCCTCCCTTTCAGGCTAAAGTTCCATTTTAACTGGGTCACAGGTTGCCATAAGCGCTAGGATTTATAGCAAAGGAAAGGAACTCAACCCTGAAGCTATCTCTAAAGCTAAAATATCTCATACTTAGGAATTATTTACTGTTCAATGTCTGATGCTTTTCTGTCTATTCTCTGGTCAGATCACTCAATGATAAAAGGGAACTAACTGTACTCTCTGTTTCACTATTTCAGATACCAGTACAACTGTTATACTGCTGTCTAGATTCTGATAATAGTATAATTTGTAGTGATCAAAGTCTTTCACATGCATTTTATCATTAATCTGTCCAATTTTGTGAGATTGGTAGATTTGGAATTATTTTTACCCAATTTCATAGATGAGAAACTAAGGCTCCAATAAATTAAGTGATTTGCTTGACATCATTCTTGTTTTCCATCGATAAAATTACATATGAAAAACTAATATTTTGGCTTTAAAGGTAGCTTCAGGGTTGCGTTCCTTCACTTGGTCACAAATGAAAAGTGAGAAAAACAGAAAAAGGGATAAGAACAGAACAAACAGCATTTAAATTGCAGACAGAAGAAGAACCCAGGTAAAAAGTTTTAGACTAGACTACAGGGCATGCACTTTATGTCTTCGTAACAGCTGGGTGCTGTGGCTCACGCCCATAATCCAGCACTCTGGGAGTCTGAGGTGGGAGAATCACTTGACCCTGGAGTTGGCGACCAGCCTGGGCAACAAGTGAGACTCCATATTTATAATAAAATAATAAAATAAAATTTCATCATAATCATTTTCAAAAACATATAGGACATTAGAGACTAATTTTAAAAATAGCTGCAAGTTGTTCTTTTTGTTTTCTTTCAAAATATGTCTGGAGTATCTTACATTAGAGCTTTGTTGTTGAAAATTGAATTGTATACTATACTTTTGTATTTCTTTTATCAAAAATAATGCTACTTTGTTGATTCTTTTTTGTAAGGTTTGCGGTAATCTAAAATTGTAATTCTACCATTGGGATGCCAAGAACTTTTGTCTCTTTTATTCACTGCTATACCACCTATCCCTAGAAAAGTGCCTGGCACATAACAAGTGCTTATGGAATATTTTAGATAAGTAAATACTATGAAGCACCGGTACTGAATACTTTCTTTGAATTCAGTGACAGTTGTCATTTATTTGCATTATTGATAAATACATTCAGAGAAATCATAAATTCAAAGAAAAAGACAAAATAAGAAGGGAGAATAGGAAGAAAAGCCAGGGAAACTGCAAGAGAAAGAGAAGAAAAAGGGGAATTTTAAGCTCCTATTAATCCCCCAGAAATATTTATCTTATTACCTTTTCTTTGAAAGATGAACTATCTGACTCTTCATATGCTTGTACTAAATATACTTGGGGGCCTATGAATGAGATATCATTTCAAAGAAAACTTGAATAAAGATCACAGGGGGCATTGGGCATATCTGTGGCCTCTCAGAATCTTTCCAGTACTCTCTAGATGTTAGTAATTTCACACATTGAGAATTCCTGCTCTGTAAGCCAGAGCCTATACGTCCTACCTCTCAATATCTCTCACCTTTCAGGCATGCAGCACATGCCCAGATTCTGCCTTAGTGAAATTCATGCAAGGTTTTGACTCAAAGGAGAACACTGGGAGGAAAGAGGATTGGGCCAAGTCTGTCGAGTGTGCAGAGCCTGGCTGAGAGACACCGAACTCTCAGCACATCAGAGGCCTGGAGGCCCGGTGTGTGCTCACTGCTCCCAGAAGCTCTGCCAACAGGCTCAGGGGGTCTTTGGGGACTGGTTCAAGTAGTATTAGCGTCTGAACATCATTGGTCTTTCTCTGTTAAAAATTAGATAAAGTGAGTTTGTTCTGTTGTTTGTAAGTAAAAGCCCTAACTGATACAACCATTTAAAGAATAAATTCACAGTGATTTTTAATGTTTTTTAAAATCTAACCCATTAATATATGGGAATTTCTGAAGGCAGAGGGCCAGTGGTGGCATATTTATGGGATACACAGGGATTACAATGTGGTAGCATGGTTCTTTCTCCCCTCTCCAGGCATCTACAGGTCTACAGCATTGCATTTCCATAATTAAATTAACAAATGCACATGCCTGCCATAAAATATCAAATGCTACATATACACAAAATAAAAATACATACTGAACCTAATGTATATCTTTGTCCATGTTTTCCAAGAAGACAAAATAAACACAACGCTGAAGAATCTGTAGGAACTTAACAGAATTACAGAAAAGTTGTGAAAGTCTACTGTGTAATAATATTGTTGTAAAATTGTGTAAGTGTATAGGAATGAGCACTAACATCTAGTCCTAGTTCAATTATGGACCAACTGTGTGATCTGGGGCCTCTTGGACCTCAGTTCTTTCCTGTGCAAATGGTAGGATTGTGCTAATAATAATAGCTATTATTAGCTAGGCATGGTGGCTGTAATCCCAGCACTCTGGGAGGCCAACGTGGGTAATTTGCTTAAGCTCAGGAGTTCAAGACCACCCGAGCAAGAGTGAGACCCTGTCTCTACCAAAAATAGAAAATCCAGCTGGGCATTGTGGTGTGTGGGTGAATTCCCAACTACTTAGGAGGCTGAAGCAAGAGCATCTCTTGAGTCCAGAGTCTGAGGTTGCTGTGAGCTATGATGTCATGGTACCCGTACTAGGGCAACAAAGTGAGACTCTGTCTCAAATAATAATAATAATAATAGCTATTATTTATTGAGTGCACGCTTTTCCAGGCACGGTTAACAAGCAGGCAAATAATATTACTGCGTACAAAGAGGGGGGTGTGAGAGGTGACTTGCCCAGAGCCACTCTTAGATGATGGCAGAGCTGGACTTAGACACCGATATGACATTGCCACAGTTTCCCCCCGAGTCTTCCTTAGGTGATCTCTTATGCATCTTTCAGCTATAACCCCAAATAAATGTACATTCTTTTGTAAATCTAGATGAGACTGCTGGGAAGATGTAAGCTGACATCCACAGGCAACACTAAGCATTTATTTTTCTCTTAGGAAACTCAAAGTCTATACAGTGTTGTTTTGATTTTTAAACAGCCCTAAGGTCTGCCAGATTTCTTGGCAAATTTTATATCCTGTTCTGGCCTATTGAAATTTGGAAGAGGTCCAGCTCTTGATTAGGGAAAATCCTTGATTAATAATGAGTGTGTGTTTGGAGGGGGCACAATGACCAGGGGGATGCCAGTGAGCGTGGTGGCAGGAGCAGCAGCTCTGGAACATGGTGGTTAGGGAGCTGCAGGACAGAGCTGGCTGCTGCAGAGAGGTCCCTGTATCCTTGTCACTCAGCATCGGGAACCCCTATTAAATATATCTTTTGACCAGGCAGTGTTCTAAGTATTTTATATACATTTTCTTATTTAATGTTTTTAGGCTAATATGTTTACATTTTTATTATAGGTAAATGTGTATGTTTATAAAAATGACTCCATACAATATAAAGTTTTATTACCTGCTTTTATAACTTAATATGTTGCAAACAGCTTCCATTGTGTTTTATTTATTTATTTATTTTTATTTTTTCAGACAGAGTCTCACTCTGTCACCTTGGGTACAGTGCCATGGCATCACAGCTCACAGCAACCTCAAACTCCTGGGCTCAAGCGACCCTCTTGCCCTAGCATCCTGAGTAGCAGGGACTACAGGTGTCCGCCACAACACCTGGCTGGGTTTTTTTTACTATTTTTAGTAGAGATGGGGTCTCGCTCTTGCTCAGGCTGGTCTAAACTCCTGAGCTTAGGCAATCTACCGGCTTTGGCCTCCCAGAATGCTGGGATCACAGGCATGTGCCACTCCTTCATGCTTGCTTTTATTTTTTTTAGAGATGGTGTCTTACTCCCCCAGGCTAGAGTGCAATGGCATCATAATAATTCACAGTAGAAGGCTTGGCGCCTGTGGCTCAAGTGGCTAAGCCAGCCACATACACCTAAGGTGGCGGGTTCAAATCCAGCCTGGGCCCGCTAAACAACAATGACGGCTGCAACCAAAAAACTAGCTGGGCATTGTGGTGGGTGCCTGTAGTCCCAGGAGGTGGGAGGCTGAGGCAGGAGACTCGCTTGAACTCAGGAGTTGGAGGTTGCTGTGAGCTGTAATACTACGACACTCTACCCAGGGTGACAGCTTGAGGCTCTGTCTCAATAAATAAATAAATAAGTAAGTAAAATAACTCACAGTAGCCTCAAACTCTTGGGCTCATGTGATTCTCCTGCCTCAGTCTCCTAAATAGCAGAGACCACAGGCAAGTGCTACCAAGCCTGGCTAATGTTTTAAATTTTTGTAGAGATAGCCCCGACTGGCCTTGAATTCCTGGCATCAAACAATCCTTTTGCCTCAGCCTCTCAAAGTGCTGGGATTTTAGGCATGAGCCACTGCACCCAGACCTTCCACTGTATTTTAAAATAGACCTTCTCAAACTGAGTGAAACCAGGGTGTTTTTTCTGATGCATATTATTTGTGCATGTTTATGGGCTACACACATGTGCATTCGGATGTATAATGGTTACAGGACGGGATTTAGGATATCTATTACCTGAGCGTTTATCATTCCCATCTGTTGAGAACACTTCAAATCCTCTGTTCCAGCTATTTTGAAATGTCCAACACATTGTTAACTGCAGTCACCCTACTCTGCTGTCAAACATTCTGACCTGTAACGTCTGTCTGACTGAATGTCTGTGCTCCTTCAGTGACCTCTCTTCATTCCCTCCCTCCAACCTCCCACACCCTGCCCAGCCTCTGGCATCTGTCAGTCTGCTCTCCCCTCCAGGGTGTCACCTTCTGTAGCCCGGCACCTGGGTGAGCACATGCAATGTTCGTACTTCTGTGTCTGGCTGATTGCACTTAACATAATGACCTCCAGTTCCATCCACGCTGCTGAAAGAATGAAATCACATGATTTCATTCTTTTGTACGGCCTAATAGCATTCTATTACATAATATACTACTTTTTTTGGTCCTTTCATCTGTTAATGGACACTTAACTTGATTCCATATCTTTGCTTTTGTGAATAGTGCTGGAATAAACTAGGATCAGAGTTTCAAAAATCCTTTCCAATAGATATTTTTGTTGAATTACTCTGATTCAAGCACTTGAATGTCACACCAATGTTAAATTCCTATTAAAGTTTCTAAATACTTACCATCAACTTCTTACTTATTTTACTGTGTATTGATAACACATTGCCTAGTGGTTCTAAGCACACTTTGAGTAGCACTGTTCTTAAAACACCTAAAATTATTGCATAATCTGAAGAAAAACAAATTTGATAGCAATCGCATTGGGGATGTAAGATAGCACTGGCCAAGGGGGTCTCCTTCCCCTTCACTGACTCTGAACAAGGCAGTCTCTGCTGTAATACAGTATTATGTCTTGCTACAAAATTAGCTCCCCATAGCACATCACCAGTTAGAGAAAGTTGCTTTTCAACCAAACTTTATATCATTCTCTGACCTCTAATCAGTTGTCAGCATGTCTTTGATCATTCACTGCTACTTTATTGCCACCACTCTTGTTCATGGCTACAGAATCACAACTCCTAGACTATTATGAAGTCCTCCCAATATTCTCCTTGCCACCAGTGCCTACTTCTTTTTTTTTTTTCATCACTTAAAAAATAAAGCCATATTGACAGCAACCTCAAACTCCTGGGCTCAAGTGATCCTCTTGCCTCAGCCTCCCTAGTAACTGGGACTACAAGCACTTGCCACAATGCCTGGCTAGTTTTTCTATTTTTAGTAGAGACAGGGTCTTGCTCTTGATCAGCCGGGTCTTGAACTCCTGAGCTCAAGCAATCCACCTGCCTCACCTCCCAGAGCACTGAGATTACAGGTGTGAGCCACTGTGCCTGGCCACGAATTGAGTCTTTCAACTTTTTTCCTTATCATCACAGCATGAAAACAGTTTGTTAATTCTGCTTGGGGAAAGAGTTAGTAATAGATCTTGAATGTTCATGAGAAGGTTCTTGGAGTATGCCATTGGTAATCAATAGGAAGTCAAGGTTTGATAAAGAAAATAGCAGTTAGGACTATTTTGTTTTTCCAAGTTTTAAGTTATGAAAGTAATATATGTTCACAATTTTAAAAAATAGTGTATAAATGCTGTCCAGAAGTATCTACCATTAACAGTTGAATATATGATAACATATTCTTCACTTTCAATTTTACATAGGGGTTCTCAAGAGCAGTGATTGAATATGTATCAATTACTTGGTCAGTCACATTCATGAGAAAAAAAAAAGATGACCAATAAAAAGGATTTTAATTAGGAAAGAAGAAACAACTTAATGTAATTTTAAAACACTGGTAAATATTTTAACTCTTTTGTATTATAAATAACAGTTCCATTTAATCTTCAAAAAGGGAAGCATTTAGAATTTTTTTTTAAGCATTTGGAATGTTAATGAAAGATAAAAGGAAATTATACTTAATGAAGGAGAAAATGGCCTAATATTTTAATAGCCTCTATAAAATAAGTTCAACTGTGTGTGAAAGAGAAGGTAAAAATATATGTGCAATAAAGCATTAGTTTTTTCTGCCCACATCTGTGGCCACGCCACGCATCCCAGCCTTCATGTTAGTATGCACTAGGGAAACATTTTCTTTTCTTTTCTTTTCTTTTTTACACATTAACACAAAATTACCTCTCTGTTGTGAGTGGTAATAGGTTGCTATATGGCCTTGTGTATTCCAGCTGCACAAAAGGGAAAGTGCTGTGATAGGGTTGGAATTGTCTAAATAGGGCTGTGTCAATGTGTTTCATAGTTTCATTGCCAGTGCCTAACACAGCGCCTGGCAATAAGTACCTACTATTTGTCAAATAGATATGAATAGTAATAGCTGGTATTTATTGGGTCAGGCACTTTCTTTATGTCAGGCACTGTTCTAAGTACTGACACTATTTCATACAATCATACAACCAACACTTTACTTCATAGGGCTCCCATTTGTTCATTCACTATAGGGTAAAAATTAAAAACTTTTAGAATATTGACAATTGCCTGAATTTTAGGTTTCCACTGATCATTTCTATTGTCCAAATCATGGAGGGTCTGTCTTTCTGTGTCTCTCTGGTGCTTAGAATCTCATACACTCTTCACTTGTGTTTTCAAATTTCTGTGACCGTTGTTTGTCTTCTTATGGACATATATGTATCAGTCTCTCTTGGGGAAGAATCAAGTTTACAGGAAAGGTATATGCCAGATTTATTCCCAAAGCAATCGCAATATTTTATATCTGTCAACTATGTATGAAGCTTCTGATTTTTCCACATTCTCACAATATTTTTTAATATTAAAATGAAAATTTTAATATTAAAAATTAAAAACAGGTCTTTTTTTTTTTTTTCTTGAGACAGAGTCTTACTTTGTCACCCTCAGTAGAGTGTGCTGTCATCACCACTCACACCAACCTCAGCCTCCCTCGCAGCTGGGACTACAGGTGCACTCCTGGCGTTTTTCTATTTTTAGTAGAGATGGGGTCTTGCTCTTGCTCAGGCTGGGTTTGAACTCCTGATCTCTAGCAATCCTTCCACCTCAGCCTTCCAGAGTGCTGGGATTATACACGCAAGCCACTGTGTCTGGGCTAAAAATGAGTCTTTTTAAGTTCAACCATTCTAGAAAGTATATAGTGCTATCTCATTTTTGTGTTGATTTGTGTACCTTTGCTGAACAATGACATTGAGCACTTTTTCAGGTGCTTATTTGCCATTAGTTTATATTGTTTAATTAAATGTCTATTCAAATATTTTGCCTATTGTTTATTGGCTTGC
>CAUYQV010130847.1:0-11961 GCA_963574575.1 Galagoides demidoff
CCTGGGTAGAGTGCCATGGCATCACAGCTCATAGCAACCTCCAACTCCTGGGCTCAAGCGAGTCTCCTGCCTCCGCCTCCCAAGTAGCTGGGACCACAGGCGCCTGCCACAACGCCCGGCCATTTTTTTTGGTTGCAGCCATCATTGTTTGGCGGGCCCAAGCTGGGGATTCGAACCTGCCACCTTAGGTGTACGTGGCTGGTGCTTAGCCGATTGAGCCACAGGCGCCGAGCCACTATATAGTATTCTTTAAGAGGTACTAACATTGGTGAAGGAGGGAGTTTTGAGAGAGTATGAAAATAACTGTGGATGGTTAAGCATATAGATCATGGTTGGACATGCAAACCAAGCCCCAAAGCAGAAGAAAAAAAAATAGTATATACTTGAATTTTATATTTGAATTTTCTTAACTCTCTCTGAAATAGTCTTTTCTGGGCTAAGGAAATAAATTTTAATAGACATTTATACTTTGGTTTTGATTATATTTTTTAATTACCTAGCTTAACGTTTACTTGAAAGACTCAGAGATAATACTGCTACAAAGAATTCTCACATTTATTTTCAGGACATTAGTGAGAATTTATGTGTGCCTGTAATCTAGGAAATTTAACATACAGTGACTATTTTAAAACATTTACATTAAAGTAAGTATTGATATGTGTATGTTGGAACTTAAGTCTTCCATTTTATTATTTATTTTCTGTTTGTTTCCTATTTCCCTTTCCTTGTTTTCCTATGGCGATTACTTGAACATTTTTTAGAATTTCATTTTTATTTTCTTTTTTATTTATTTATTTATTTTTTTTTTTTTTGAGACCAAGCCTCAAGCCATCCCCCTGGGTAGAGTGCCGTGGCATTGCAGCTCACAGCAACCTCCAACTCCTGGGCTCAAGCACGTTTCCTGCCTCAGTCTCCCAAGTAGCTGGGACCACAGGCACCCACCACAGCGTCTGGCTATTTTTTGGTTGCAGCCGTCATTGTTATTTTGGCGGGCCCAGGCTGGATTCTAACCCGCCACCTTAGGTGTATGTGGCTGGCGCCTTAGCTACTTGAGCCACAGGTGCCGAGCCTCATTTTTATTTTCAACAATGTTTTTGAGTATCTCTTTGTATAGTTTTTAACTTTTGACTCAGCAATCTCAATTTCACAGATGTACCCTGAAAATATACCTCTATCAATGAAAAATACATATTACCCAAAGATATTCATTACCACATTGTTTATCATTCCAAAATGGTGAGGACGATCTAAATTCCCTAAATTAGTTGAATAACTTAAATTAGTTGAATAACCTCCAGTATATGTGCACAATGGAGTAATTTGCAGCTATAAAGAATGAGAAATTTTTCTGTGTATTGATTTAGAATGATATCCATTATATATTGTTTGAGTAAATGTTCTGAATACAGCAATCAAAGGAGAAAAGTTGATGGAATGGTTGTAATAACATGACTACATGTCTTTTATAAGAAGTTCATTTTCAATATAGGTAATTGAAAGCCAAAGGATGGAAAACAATATATATCAAGCATTAGTTTTGAAAGAGCATGGAGTAGCTACATAATACCAAATAAAATAGACTTTAGAACAAAGAAAATTACCAGGGACACAGAGAGACACTCCCTAACAATAACATGGCCAATATATCAAAGACATAGCATTCCTGAAAGTATATATACCAAACAACAGAGCTTCAAAATACATGAAGCAAAATGATAGAACTAAAAAGAGAAATATACAAATATATAATTATGCCTGTCTCAACAATTGATTGAAATACTAGAAACTCAGCAAGGATGTAGAACTAAACACTACCATCAACCAATAGGATTTAATAGGCATTTATAGAACACTCTAGCCCAAACAGAAGAATACACATTCTTTTCAAATGCCCATGGAACATTCACCAAGATAAACCATATCCTGAATCATAAAACAAACCTCAAAAAATTTAAAATAATTGAACATACAGAGTACATTCTCTTACCATAATGGAGTCAAACTGGAAGTCAACAATGGAGAAATAATGGGAAAATCTCCACATACTTGAAAATTAAATAATTAAGTTTATGTAATTCATAAATGAAGAACTTTGGAAAGAAAACTGAACTGAATTAACTTTTAGAACTGAATGAAAATATATCAAAATTTGGGGGATACAGTTAAAGCAATGTTGAAAGGGAACTAAATATTCTAAGATTCTACCTCAAGAAAGAAGAAAAATAAGAGCAAAACAACCTCAAAGCAAGCACAAGAAAGGAAATAATAAAAAGCAGGAATCAATAAACCTTAAAACATAAAGGTGATAAAGAAAATTAATTTTAAAAGCTATTTCTGTGAAAAGGCCAATAAAATTGATAAACTTCTAGCAGGACTAAAATAAAATAGCCACAAATTACCAACATCAAATGAGACAGGATATCTATACAGAGCCATTAAAGGGATCCTAAAGGATTGCCTTGAACAAGTTGACAAACTCAGCAGCATAGATAAAATGAAGCAATTCTTTGAAAACCACAAGATACCAAAATCTATGCAATATGATCTAATAGTTTTGTAACTATGGAAGAAATTTCATCTATAATTTAAAAGCTTCCAGAAAATACATCCCAAAGGCCAGATGGTTTCACTGGAGAATTCTATGAGTTATATCAAGAAGAATCAGTACCAATTTATGGTCTCTTCCAGGAAATAGAAAAGGAAAGAACACTTACAAGCATCTTTTGAGGCAAGTATTACCCAGATAGCAAATCTAGATAAAAAGACTACCATAAAAAGAAGAAAACTACAGAAATTCTCAACAAAGTAGTAGCATATTGAATCCAGCAATTTATAAAAATAATTATATACCATGACTAAGTGGGGTTTACATTGGGAAGGCAAAGTTGGTTCAATATTTGAATATCCGTCTTAACAACATAAGAAAAACATATTTATATGAGTATAGAAAAAGCATTTGACAAAATTTAACATCCATGCATGATATAAAATTCAGCAAATTAGAAGTAAAGGGGAAATTTTTTAACTTCATGAAGAGTATAAGAAATCTGTGACAAACATCATACTTAGATGAAAGACTGGATGCTTGGGAACAAAATAGGGGTGTTCACTTGTACCACTTTTATTCAACATAGTATTAAAAAATCTAGCCAACATGATAAGGCAAGAAATGAAAGTAAAAGGCAAATAGGTTGAAAATTAAGAAATATAACTATCACTACTTGCAGATGGACTAGATGCATCTTGTACATATGTGCCAAAGAATTTGCCCCCAAAAATGCTATAACTGAGTGAAGCAAGGTTGCAGCATAAAGATCAACACACAGAATCAATCATATGGTAAGTTTACTTGAGAGGCTGAAGCAGGAGCATTGCTTGATAAGGCCACAAGTCACAGGTTGCAGAGGTATGATGGCACCATTACACTGTATGCTGGGCAACAGAGCAAGAGCCTGTTTCAAGAAAAAAGAAGAAAAGAAAATGAGCAAAAGAACCTTTGTGGAGGGACCATGTTGTAGCCAATGAGGTTTATCTGAGTGCCATTATTGCTAATTGAAAACTCTTCCCAACAGCCCACAGTAACAACTTGCAATATAGTATTGACAATTTTTGGCAGTCTCTATGGCAGTGGTTCTCAACCTTCTTAGTGCCACAACCCTTTAATACAGTTCCTCATGTTGTGGTGACCCCCAACCATAAAATTATTTTCTTTGCTACTTCATAACTGTAATTTTTCTGCTGTTATGAATTGTAATGTAAATATCTGATATTCAGGATGTATTTAGGTGACCCCTGTGAAAAGGTCCTTCAACCCCCAAAGAGGTCATGACGCACAGGTTGTGCTCTATGAGGACTTAGTACTAAAAGAAAAAAAAAAATGGGCAAAAGACATGAAAAGACATTTTGCCAATGAAGATATATGGATAGCTTATGAGCACATGAAAAGACGTTCAACATCATTAGCTGTAGGAGAAATGCAAATGAAGCCATAATGAAATATCACCACGTGTCTATCTGATTAAGTTTCAAAATGGTGTTAACACCAAATGCTGGGGAGGATGTGGAGAAACTAGGTCACATGTTGTAGGTGAAATGTAAAATTGTACAGCAACTCTAAAAAGCAGTCTGGCAGTTCTTAAAAAACTAAACATGCAAATATGAAATACAGCTGTTGGACTCTAGGGCATTTCATTTCTAGAGAAATGAAAACTTTGGGTCCTATAAAAACTTGTACACAAGCAGCTTTTGTTGTAATAGCAAAAAACTGGAGAAAAAAACAGATGTCCTTCAATAGGTGAAGGAATAGTTAAAACTATAATACATCCATACCAAGGAATAGTAAGGAAAAAAGAGAAACTATTGAATTGTGCAACAACTTGGATTGATACAAGGAAATTATGCTGAATTTTAAAAGCCAATATCAAAAGGCTGCATGCTACATGATATCTCAAAATGTAATACATAATATTCTCAAAATAATAAAACTAAGAGGTAGAGAACTGATTAGTAGTTGCCCTAAACCACACATACCCAAATGCATGTAAAATGGTGAAAACTGAGTAAGGTCTGTAGTCTAGTTAACAGTATTGTACTGATGTCAGTCTCCTGGTCTTGGTGTTATGTTACAATTATGTAAGAGATGTCACTATCGGAAGAAGCTAGGTTAAGGGTACACAGGGCTTTATGTACTATTTTTGCAAATTCCTATGAGCTTATAATTATTTCAAAAAAATTTTTAAGGTAAATACATATATAACTTTTGTTAAGATATTGCCAAATTTCTCTCCAGGAGGATTGTAACAGTTGTGTTCCCATCAGGAACATATGAGATTGCCTCTTTCAGCATAGCTTTCTACCATAACGTGTTGTAATGCTTTTTGGTGTTTGCTAGTCATCTATTATTAATAGATGGCAGGGAGTATTTTTGCATTTTAATTTACATTTCTCTCATTATGAATGAGTTCGAACATTTTCTGTTCAGGCATGTGAGGGCTATTTTTACACCTTTTATGAGAATTGTCTCTTCTTTTCCCCCTTTTTGTATTGGGTTTTGGTTCTTTGTTCTTAGGCCTTGGGAGTTCTTAATATATTATAGGTATTAGACCTTTGTCTGTGCATATATTACAATTTTTTCCCCAATTTTTTAGTTGTCTTTTGACTTTCTGGTGTTTTTTCCATGTGTAAACTTTCATTTTCAGATAACCTAAGATCTCAATCTTTTTTTAATTGCCTCAGTTTGAAACAAGATTATGTTTTGTTGGCTGTGAGTCATAATTTCCCAACACCAGAGTTTTAGGGAAGCTTACCCACACTTTCTTCTTCTGCTTATAGGATTTCATTTTTACAGTTAGGTTTCTAATATATTTAGAGTTTATTCTTATTTATGTTGTGTGGTATGGATCCAGTTTTATATTTTCCAAATGGTTATCCAGATTTCCAGGCAATATTTATTAAAAAGTCCATCTTTATCTCCGCTGATTTCAGATGCAACTTTTATTATAAGCTAAATTTCATGTAGGCTTGTATTTTTATTCAATGGAATGTTTGTCTGTTCTACATTGGTACCACACTGTTTATATAGTGATACCATGTTTTGTTTTGTTTTTTGCAGTTTTTGGCCGGGGCTGGGTTTGAAGCCGCCACCTCTGGTATATGGGGCCAGCACCCTACTCCTTTGAGCCACAGGCACTGCCCCAGTAATACTATGTTTTAATATTTAGTAGGGATAATCCTTTTTCACAGTTTTTCCTTTTCATTGTTTTCCTGGCTCTTCTTGCATGTATGCCTTTCCATATATTCAGTATCAAATTCCTAACTCCATATAGTAGCTTTTTGGTATTTTTATATTAATTGCATTAAATTTATGAATTAATTTAGTAAGAATTGGCATCTTCATAATGTTGTGTAATCCTATTCAAGAACAGGAAATGTCTTTCTGTTTGTTCAAGTTTACTTTCATGCCTTCCAGTAGTGTTTCATAATTTTCCTTGCATAAGTATGTAATATTTTTGGTGTTATTATAAATGAGGTTTTATGTACCATTGTGTACTGGTTTTTGTTTGTATAAAGGCTATTGGTTTTTTGTTTGTAAACTTTATGTTCTACTACTTTACTCTGAAGTCTTTATTATTTGATTTAGTTTGATTTTCAATCCCTAAGATTTCTTAGGTATGCTATCATATCTGCAAATAGGATAATTTTATTTCTTCTTTGCCATTATGCCTCCTAGTGTTCCTATCTAATTGCATTTGGCTCATACTTCTAGTACAATGTTGAATAATAATTGATATATTATTATCAATAATAGAATTGATATAATTCTGAGAATTATGGGCTAGAAATTGTTTTTAGAATGTTGAAGGTGGATAACCATGCTCTTCTGGCTTGAAAGGTTTCAGTTGAAACGTCTGCTGTCATCCTAATGGCTCTGCCTCTGTAGGTCAGTTGGCACTTACTCCTGTCTGCTTGCAGAATATTTTCTTTCATCTTGACTTTGGACAGGTTCATTACAATGTGTCTTAGAGAGGCTCTGTTTGAGTTGAGATGACCCAGGGTTCGATAACCATCTGAAAAGAGTGTGTCAGGGTCTTTAGTAAAACTTGGAAAGTTTTCGTTTATGATAGTCTCCATTCATGGTGTGTTCTCCAATGGAAGTAGGGCTTCCATTCCTTTGGGACAATCTTCTTCCCCTTCAGGAATTCCTATTATTCATATGTTTGAATGCTTCATGGAGTCTTATAGTTCTCTAACCACCTATTCTGCTTTCCTTTTCTTCTTTTCTGCCTCTTTAACTACCTGTGTTAACTTGAAAATTTTATCCCCTTGCTCTGAGGTTCTTTCTTCTCCATGGTCTAACCTATTTTTTGACACTTTCCACTTCATTTTGCATTCCCTGATTGTCTCCTTCATTTCCTTAAGCTCCGCCATTCCTTTCTATATTCTACATATCTCTTGTCTGACTTAATGGTTCTGTCCATCCATTTTCTTGTCCATTCCTTTTATCATCTATATCCATATTTTAAATTCCCTTTCTGTCAAGTTCATCAATTCTTTATAGGTGGAGTCCTCTGCAGTAGCATGGTCCTCATGGTCCCGTGGGGGAGTTCCTCTGTTTTGGTTTTTCATATTGTCCAAATTTTTCTGTTGGTTCCTCTTCATGTGTTCTTTCTTCTTGTTCACCTCCTTGTCCTCCTTTGTTTCAAACAAAAGTCCTTGCTGTTGATGACACTATGTTGCAATATGTTAGCAGGACACCAGGTGGTGCTGTAGTTTTTGGTTTTTTAGGAAACAGAGCACAGCCAGCAACTTCCATGGTCCTTATTCCAAACTTAGTTGCCTTCAGTGATCACCTGATTGTTTCCTCAGCATTCACACCCTGGATTGGGATCTTAAAGCTCTCCAGAATCCTTCAGGGGCAGGTCCCATAGCACCTGATGACTCCAGTTCCTGTGGGGATGTAGAAGTCCCTCAGCCTGTCCCAAGAGTGGAGTTCTGATCCCAGAAGGCATAATTAAGATGGCCATGCTTTAAGCCCCTGCTAAGACCTTCTCATGACCTTCCCACACAATGGCAGCCCCCTGGCCTCTGACACCTTCTCAGTATGGCTGCCTTGCCAGTCACCAAACCTATGGCAAATCCACTCCAACTGGCTTTTGAATCTGATTGCTGTATACTGTTCAAGTGCACCCACTCCTCTAAGCTTTCCACTCAATGCGCAGCTTCCCCCAACTACTGAAAACTCTGGAAAGGCTTCATCCTGTCCCAGACTTCTGTGGGGGGGCAGCCAATCTCACAACTCCTTTTATGATCATTTGCCTAATTCATCAGATTGCCACCATTAGGGATCATATGCTGTATCCAGCTCTCCACCTCCTTGCTGTGCTCCCTGAGCTATGACTCTGGGTAAGGTCCCCACACCAGGTAATGCTGGGTTCTCTCTTTTTCCCCAGTTATTCTAGGAGAGCTCAGCAGAACGATCCTTCTGGCCCGCCATCTTGATCCGATCTAAATTTGTTATTTTTGAATATGAGTTCCTTCATAGAACCAGTCCAGCACAGACAGCTTGATATATCAATGAAGTATTTGGGAAAGATGTGGCTAATGAATGCACAGTACTTTGATGGTTTAAGAAGTTCTGTTCTGGACATCTTGAAAATGAGTCACATGGGTGACCTGAGACCAAGGTTGATAATGATGAGCTGAAAGCAGTAGTGGAATTGAATTCATCTCAACCTGATTGTGAATTAGCAGCATGATTTGATGTTGCTATTCCAACAATACTGGGCCATTTCCAATAGATTGGTGAGTAAAGAAGCTGGATAAATAGGTTCTACATGAAATAAGTGAGCATCAGAAGAGAAATTGTCTTGAAGTTTGCCTTTCTTTGCTGTCACAACATGAGGACAAACCATTTCTACACCATATTGTTATGTGTGATGAAAAATGGATTATGTTTGACAATTGCAAGCATTTGATACAATGCTTTGCTAAAGATGAAGTGTCAAAACACAGATATTCCAAAACCAAATATTCATCAGTAAAAGCTACAGGTGTCTTGTTTGATGATCCAGCACTGGTATTATCCACTATTGCTTCATGAAACCTGGCCAATCAATTATAGCAGATGTCTACTGAAACTAAATGGATGACATGATAAGAATACTTGTGATTAGCAGCTGAGATTGGTCAATAGAGACAGGCCAATCCTTTTGCAAGATAATGCTGTCACAAACAATGGTGTTCAAACTACAGAAGCTGGACTTGGAAACTCTCTGTCATCCACCATGTTCATCAGACCTTTGTACCAACTAACTATCATTTCTTCTAGACTTTGGACCACTTCTTGGAAGGAAAAATATTCACTTCTCAACAAGCTGTAAAGAATTCCTTTTATGATTTTATTGCCACTTGCTCTTCACACTTCTTTGCTGTTAACATACACAAGCTACTGTTAAGAGGGCAAAACCACGTTGATAGTTAAGACGCATTCTTTGATTAATTGTACTGCTTCTTGTTTAAGATATAATAAACTTTAGATTTGAAAACAGACATTTCATATTTAATGACCTAATATGATATTCTTAGTTCAATGGCACCCTCTTTCCTCCTTTTTTTCCTTTCCTCTTTCTAATAATTGTCAAAGCATGCTTCTTTCATTTTTGTCTTTTCTTTGCCCAAAGCTGTGCATTTCAAAGATTGCCATCTGTAGATCACATAAACTTGTAAGTTCCTTATAGTCTGTGTTTTAACCTAACCAGACATTTTTTATTAGCATTTTCAAACTTAGTGTGGAGTTACTCTTTATGGCATTATTTTTAAATCAGTGCTAGGTCCTTCTCCTAGTTTTTTTCTTCATTCTCTTTAGTTCTCCCCCACAGATTTTTGTGTTTTTTGTTTCTGTCTGTCTTTGCTTGCTGCAAATCCTTGTGGAGCAATGAGGGTGGGGTTAGAGCAATAGAGATCATGTGGTAGGATTTGGTATTTTTTTCTATTTTTATTCACAATTATTTTGAAGTTTTGGCATTCTCTGTCATTAAGGTAGGCGGATGGTGTGATTTCATGTGGAATTTGCTTTCCCGTTTTATTGTTTCCTACGGTTTAGGGAAGAAATCACGTAAGGTCGGTATTTACCAGTTCCCATTTTCTTCAATTTTAAATAATTTTTATAGCATATACATTCATTTTTTTCTTAGCTCTCATAGAACAAATAATTAAGCAGCAATAATAACTTTTTAGAGGGTAAATATAAGTACAATTAACCCTTTTCTATTGTTAAAGGTTACAGATGAGGCAATTTAAAAAGAACTGGAAGTGTGATTTAGATTCAGCCTTGAATGAAATAGAGGTATGACATTTATTAAATAAATTGCTGGGATCTCTAAAAATTAGTAACAACAAATATTTTTAATAATCTAATTTTAGGAAAAGTTTTGGAAATATGGCTATATAGAGAAAATACTCAAAGAAGTTTTTTTTAATTTTTATTCATTTATTTATTTATTTGAGACAGAGCCTCAAGCTGTCCCCCTGGGTAGAGTGCCATGGCATCACAGCTCATAGCAACCTCCAACTCCTGGGCTCAAGCCAGTCTCCTGTCTCAGCCTCCCAAGTAGCTGGGACCACAGGCGCCTGCCACAACGCCTGGCTATTTTTTGGTTGCAGCCGTCATTGTTGTTTGGCGGGCCCGGGTTGGATTTGAACCCACCACCTCAGGTGTAGCTGGCGCCTTAGCCACTTGAGTCACAGGCACTGAGCCAAGAAGTTTTTTTTTTTAATAAATTTATACAATATTTTAAAATACAAACATTTTAATTTCTATAGTCATGGAATATTCTAAAAATAATTGTTTCAGCTTTACACCCATTGTTCAGTGGTTAGGGTGCCAGCCACATACTCCCAGGCTGGCAGGTTCAGACCTTGCCCAGGCCTGCTAAAAAACAATGACAAGTACAACAAAAAAATATCCAGGCATTGTGGCGGGAACTACTTGGGAGGCTAAGGCAAGAAAAATCACTTAAGCCTAAGAGTTTGAGGTTGCTGTGAGCTGTGATACTACAGCACTCTACCAAGGGCAACATAGTTAGACACTGTCTCAAGAAAAGAAAAGAATAAAAAGAATTATTTCAAAATTATCTTATGTTAATAAAGTTTGGTCTTTAATTCTTGTGTCTGGGCAAACTCAGTGCACAAGAAAACTGGTTTATTTGACATGGGTGGCTGCATTGCATGAAATGATGGCCAGGATCACACTCAGCTCTCTAAGCATTTAAATTATAAGAAACAAGGACTTTCAGTATGATTTCATTTTTAAGTTTAATATTTAACTTTAATGTCATTTTTGCATTAACTTATTAATCTTTGGTCTAGTTTTAACTAGTATCTTTACATCCTTGAAACTTTTTTATCAGTGGGGAAAACTATTTCTTAGTTTACAATAGAAATTAATCAGAAGTTAGTAAATTTACTGAAATTTACTTTGTAGGCACTTTTTTAGAAATGTAATTCTAGAGGTGGCGCTTGTGGCTCAAAGGAGTAGGGTGCCAGCCCTATATACCAGAGGTGGTGGGTTCAAACCTGGCCCCGGCCAAAAAATAAAAAGAAATGTAATTCTGAAAATAAGTGGGCCCCAACTCATAAATGGGCAAATAATAGTAAAATGCAATCTCTAAAATTAATAAAATGTATTACTATAGAGATAGCTCAATTCATGCTGCTCATCATTTGTTTTCCATAAAATCCACCTCCACTGTTGCATTCATGTTTAGAAATGCTGTCATGAAGTACTTTAGGACCTGGATAATTAAAGCAAATGAAATGGCATTGCTTTCTGAAATTTATGGAGACTTTGCCATAGACAGAAAAGTTACAGGACACAGTAGTTATTGGTGTGATACCAGTAAACTTTAGATTTGCAGAGATTATGTCATATTAATTTCTGCATGCCTACATGTGCCTGACCCTTAGTACATATTTGCATAAATGTCATAGTTTTCATTATTTATTTTTCTCTTCTGTTTTTAATAATTTTGATAGCATTGTAAAGAAAAAGGTGACTGGACCAAATTGGGAAATTTATACATTAACATAAAAATAGGCTGTGAAAAATTTGCAGATTTCCAGAGATTTTGTGCTTGCATTGCTGAAACACTAACAAAAGACTGTAAAGAAGAAAGACCAGATGTTCCTTTTTGTGAATTTGCAGAAACAGGTAAATTGTCACTTTTTGGACTATTATGTCTTAGGATGGTAAAGAATGTAAAGCTTTAATATTTTCCATATTAAGGATCAATTAGTGTTACAGGATTCAGATAGTCTCCCTTCTCTTTTTTTTTTTTTTTTGAGACGGAGCCTCAAGCTATCCCCCTGGGTAGAGTGCCATGGCATCATAGCTCATAGCAACCTCCAACTCCTGGGCTCAAGCGAGTCTCCTGCCTCCGCCTCCCAAGTAGCTGGGACCACAGG
>CAUYQV010130856.1:0-15466 GCA_963574575.1 Galagoides demidoff
CTGTGGTCCCAGCTACTTGGGAGGCTGAGGCAGGAGACTTGCTTGAGCCCAGGAGTTGGAGGTTGCTGTGAGCTGTGATGCCATGGCACTCTACCCAGGGGGATAGCTTGAGGCTCCGTCTCAAAAAAAAAAAAAAAAAAAGAAAGAAAGAAAACTTACCTTCAAGTCTAAAGACCACAAACAAAATTTTATCAATGTGTAAGAACTTAGGAAGTATTGAACACCAATTTTATATCATCAAAATAATTAAAGAGATATACAGGTAAGGGCAGGTGTATCCAGCATGAACATTGCTAAACTTACAAAAAGAGAGACAACCAGATCTTTTGTGTCCTCATATGAAAAAATGAACAAACAAACAAACAAAACACCTCTGGTCTTTGGAAAAGATAGAATTTGTGACTGATTAAGTCTCTGGACCCCAGAAGACAAACGAACATATTAAACTGTATCAATAGGGTTTCTTATGGATTATTCCAATTGCAGCCCATACTATGGAAACTTTTGCAAACTAAATGACCTACTGATATTTAATTTGCTTAAAAAAGAAAGTGATGGAGAAGGAATCCAAAAATTAAAAGCAAACTTTAAAAAATATACTTGACAACAAAACAAAAAAGTTAAAAAGTAGAGAGAATCTAGTGATAAACACTTGGGTGACAAATCTACAAACAGGCAAGGAAGCGTTTACTTTAAAAGTTGAGAAGTTGTTAGGAGGACGGATGGTGTGGGTCTCTGGGGTGGTTGCCAAAGTTGTATTTCCTGACTTCGTTTAGGGGTACAAGGGTGTACCTATAATTAATAAGCCAAATAAGCATTCTGGGGAGCTTTCGGTCTCTGTTTTATAACAAAAATACAAAAACTAAATTTTGTTTGATTTTTATTTTTGGAAGAGACATGTAGGGTAAAGAAGTTAAACAATATTACGCAAGCATGAGTCCTAAGTATTATCTCCATTGGTTGAGCCGTGCAAGTAAGGGTGGTGATAGTGTCAGAAGGAAACCAGAGATCCCACGTGTGATGTCAGTAGCGTAGGCAGCTGCAAAAATTATCACAGAATGTTGGGGGATAGGGTGTCATTTCTGGTTAGAGCCCCAACATGAGAGAACCGCTAACATAGTGACACATACCCCAGCATATCATTCTCTTCCTTTTAGGAGTGTGCCCGCCTGTTAGCCCAAACTGAGTTACGTTGGCTAAATTTCAATCAGATAATTCATATTGTCTTAGCTTACCCTAGGTTTCTCAGTAATTTAACTTACATAAGTTGTTAGTTTTTGTCATGTGTACTCATTTGTGGCTTTGGTTTTTATCTATGCTTTTAAAATAATGATCTTTGCTCTATTAAGGGGGGGGGAGAGGGAGGTAGAGAGATGAGAACTGCCCCTCAAGTGGTTTAGTGATTAGTAGAGTTCATTTGCTATTATAAATCAAGAAAAAAATTACATCAAGGATATTAACAGCTTGGAGCCAAGTGGGCATTAAAAATATCTGAGTTTAGATTACTTGCTTGTGTCAGCCTTACAAGGGAAGAGTTAGGAGTCTGGGCCTAGAATCCCTCGGGTTTGCTTGACCCCAGCTCTTCCGTTTGCTACCTGTGTGATGTTGACGAGATCTTGTTCCCAATTTTGTTCTCAGTTCTCAAATTTTCTTTTTGTTTAAAACGGACATGATAATTATCTCATCAAGTTTTCATAAAAACAAATGTGGTATAGTTTATCTAGTTGGCCGTTAGTAGTTAGACGCCCCATACATTAGTTTATTTATTCATTTAAATTATAACATTAAGCAGATTATACATCATTTTGAAAACAGACAAAGCAAAGACCATACAACTCTTTATTGTAAAAGAATAATTTGAACTTTGAGCACGTTTTTGCCGTTTTAGATATGTACTCAAAACACTTTCATATTCATCCAATTTCTATGATTATTATATTTTAACAATTTTAATATAAGGACATAATATCTATTGCATTTAAGTACTTGTATTGCATATTTATCTACTAATAGGTTTGGCTATAACTTTACTTTTTTTCCCATTATGACCAGCAATTATATCTATTTATCCAATGTTTTATAAATCTTGTGATGGATATATTTGTATATATATATATGGTTTTTTTAATACAATCTGAGTTTCTTTCCCTTAACAGTTAATTTCTATGTGTACAATTGCTTTCCAAAAATGGTTGTCTCAATTTATAAAATGATAGCGTATGAGTATCACTGTAAGAAGTGTAGCTTTCTCTGAAAGACTTTGTTTATTCTGGTGTATCATCTTGCTAGTAAGATCTGCCTTCCAAGTTAGTATTAAGCTCTACTGGATTTAACTCTATGCTACCCTAGTTCCTGACACAGAACTAGTTGCCAATTGGAGGGACTCTGCTGTACCGTTCTATTACTAGGCAGAGTTCCATCATTAAAGACCTTAGTAAGCCTCAAACATCACCAAATTTCTAAATGATGTTAAAAAATATTATTTTAGAATATGTAAACAAATCTATAGTTGGTTAAAAACCACTACAATTTATATATTTAAATAAGCATTTAAATGATCAGTGTACCCCTGATGATCACAGCTCTCTGATATCAGTGGTTTTTCCAATTTATGTTAAATAGATTATTGATAATCACTTGCAAGTGAGGCCAGTTCATCAATGAAAACTACTTAGAATTTAAATCTGGTGTGACACCAGGCACTTTGAATGACATAAGTCATTTTCCTCCAAACTAGGGCAATTTGACATCAAGCCAAGCAGAATGACATTATTCCTACGCTTAAATTATGGAAACAAAAAATGTATTTCTCCTTACATCACTCACTGATCCTTTTAAAAATGTTACAGTTGCACATACCAAATAAAACGTCATCGTTTAAGAGCAATAATTTGTCATATTGAGATTAGAAATAAGAAAAACACTGGTATATATCTTGATAGTTTTCGATTTTTTCTACTAGTGGGAGTTATGCTCTGAATCATAAACAACTGATTTTTCACAGCAATGGATGAAAATTTCTCACTCATGCTGACAGAGATTTATATGCATTAAATAAAAAAATATATGTGGGAAATAAGGATGTGGACACACATTTTATTATACATTATAAAACATATCTATTTTACCACAATACCAAAGCATAGGAATGATATTATTTGATTTCTTTCTTCTCTCCGTCTTCCCTCCTTCCACATTTTTACTAATATTGTTGTTTTCTATATTTTTACATTCAGCTATTTCCCCTCCCATTCTTTTTCTTGTTTTCTTTTTTCATATATTCCCAACTATCTGTTGAAAATGATTCATCAGCATCATTAACATTAAATGAACAACCTACCCTAATTGAAAGGCAGTGGGCTATTGGTCTTTGAAATAAATACCCATGAGACCTGGGAAAAAATGTATGTCCTTTAAGGATAAAAATGTTCAAAAGCAAATACAAGATGTGATAGCATAATTTAGTAATCCTTTCTGTAGTGAAGGTCTCTCCAAGAGACAGAGAATAACTTCTGAGAACGCCTTCTATTGTAGAATTCTATATACTTTCATGTACTTAACACCCCACACCCATCCCCAACCCACACACGTTCACCCAACTTTTCCTGAGTGCCAAAGAGTTAATGTTTTTCATTTCTGTTTGTGTACTTTGTGGCTTTATTATTTGTTAAATGTAGCTCAGGCTCTTTACACCAAGTAACACAGCTCATCACTCGGTTCAACGTTAACTAGAATGTCGCTGGTGTGGTGATTCATTTCAGGGTTAGAGCGTCTTTTCTCAAGTTTATAAAAACTATGAGCAGAAAAATCAGCTGGAAGATTGCTATTTCCATGTGGGTGTCAGGTGGGCCTTTTCAGCTTTTTCTTATGTTATATGACAACAAGATTTTTATTAATGAGAAGACCTGAAGGTAGACAGACCATCTATCCAGGACAAAACAAGATGCTTCTCCCAGCTCCATGCTCCTTAATCGCCGAACTACCCTAAGAAAAAGATCCTAAAAGAATCCCTCCTAAATAAAAATTCAATCTTATCAGTCTCTCAGGGAAAGCCCATCTGGGTAGTCTGTTATCAAGGTAACTCCGCCCAACCTTACTAAAGATTAACACATTATCATCTTTCCTTTAGGAATTTTCCTCAGCACTCTCTACAAAAATGCTAACTGGAAGGAAACCAAGAGCAGCATACATATTTAAACACAATAGCGATGGACTAAATTGAGAATAATTATGACTAAAATTATTAAATTGAAAAGTATCAGCAAAAGCACTATCAGGATTTCTGGATGTCCTCTTTGGATGATACATTTATTCCTCATTGAAGTTACCTACAGAATATTCTGTGTTAGGCAAAGTGGTAGCTAAGTATTTACAGCCAAAAAAACAAAATAGATATTTTTCCCTTTTTATCTGGAGTTTACAAGAGCTCAGAAGAAAAAAGACTGAGCATTCAAAATAGAGTAGAACCTCCGTAGCTGACCACCTGCCTATACTGACCTCCTCCTTATTAATGTTCATAGACTGGACATGGACTACAGGTTCCTATCAGCACAGTAGGTCTAGTTCCTTATGTTGGCCCCATCCCTATGTTGACCAATTTATTACAGTCCCTCTGGTGGTCAACTTACAAAGGTTCTACTCTACAGATAAGACTGAGGGCTCCTGGGAAGCACTTCTAAAGGTTAACTGAGGAATGGTCAGGCAAAAAGGTATAAGAGAAATGTTCTAAGCAGAAGTAATTTTAGGAACTAAAAGAAGCTCAAGCATGGCTGGAACTCAGAAAGAAAGAAAACTGTGTGAGTTAAGGTTAGTGTTCCAGGCAGAGGGTAGCCCCACAAAAGCCTGCAGAGAAAGGAGAAGCCTTCAAAATCTTCAGGAAGGAGATGGATGGGAGTTCTTATTTACATTGTTGAGTGATTATTTGCCAGTGAGCAGATTGCAACAAGTATATTGATCTCAGACAAATATATTTAGAGGCTCTTTGGACATCCAGTGAACAATAGTTCTGGAGTTTGTTGTGGAGTTTAGTGAAAGAACAGTCAGTAGGCATGGCAGAGTGAAATGTCAGGAACAGCTTTCTACTGCCTGGCTTGAGAGGCTGTGTGAATGGTGGTGTCACTTACCAAGATTAAAAACAAAAAAAGGTAATAAAAAATGGAATATTTGGAGTATAAGGGGAATCCAAACTAATGCATTTTATTTTCAAATTGTTAATTCTGAACTTGTAGTAAAGCGAAACAGAGATGCCACAGAGAAAGATACAGGAATCTGAATAAAGACCTCACCTGTCCATGTAAATTTTGAATGATTTGGAATATAAGAAATACAGAGATGAGGGTAATACATGGCATCACCAAAGTAGAGGAGATGTAATTTTTTAAAAGACTAAAGCCCAAGTGTGGTATTCCGGGCAACTCCTGAAATGGCACCAGGGTCGCCCTCCCTTCTGGTATCCACACCCTTGTATGATTTCGGCCACTTCGATATGGGCTGGACCTAGGGATGTACTTCTAGCCAACAGAATGCAGCAAAAGTGTTGAGCTCTCACTCCTCAAATGAGACCCCTGGCTTCTGACTTTCCTCTTGCTTGCCCTTTCTTTCTCTTTGTCTCCCTTCTTTGATAAGCTACTCCATGGAGAGGTTTAGGTGACAGAGAACAAAAGGAGGCCTCCAGTCTCCAGGCCCTGAAGAATTAAATCTTCAGTGGTGAAGACGAGCTTGGAAGATGTTCCTTCCCCGGTGAGCCTTCAGATGAGACTGCTGCCCCAGCCCACAGCCTAACTGTGAGTTCAGGAGAAACCTTGGGCCGAGCTTCCCAACTAAGCTTCAACTGGATTGCTGACTCACAGGAACTGTGAGGTCATAAATGTTTGCTGTTTTAAGCTTCTAAACTTCAGGATAAATTATTGTGCAGTGATTTAGAACAAGAAAATAAGATAGAGACTGAGAAGAAATACTCATATCGGTAGGTGGGAAATCAGGAGAAGACATGATGTGGAAATGAAAAAGAAAGAATATTTGGACAGGAGAGGGGCAAAAGTGGTCACTGGTACATATTTTGCACGGGGAGGACAAGGAGAGGTCCTGTCTACTGGTATCTATCTTTCAATACAACAAGAAGATAAATGACCAGAATTGTTGGAATGGAGGAAGTTTCGGAGCAAGATGATTTGAATATCTTAAGAGGAAAGTGATGAAACAGTCACTGTACTAAGTAGGTGATAAATTTTCCTGAGATAGGTGACAATATCATCAGAAAGTCAGACACATATATAGTTCTGAACTCTCTGAAGATAAATATACTGAGTTAAATGCTTGTTGTAGCCTAATAAATGGAAATTTAACAAAGTAAATGGAAGAGAACAATGTTACATAAGGAAATTGAACGGCAGAGTGAAAGTGACTTCAACTATAGGTTCACAAAGTCTCAGAGATACTGTTTATATCTCTACTCATAAAAAATATAAATTGGGATAATACTCAATGTATTCTTCTATAAACAGCACTTAGGATTGTTATAGTCTATTTAATTCATACGCTGTATGAATTAATTTGGAGGGAAATCCGGATTTGACCTGCACTTACTCAGACACCATCAGATCTCAGCTTGCTCTAGGACTGCCTACTGAGAATCCTTACTTCATAAATATTACCTTTTCTTCCCAAAATTATTAACTATTCCCTTTATAAGGGCTCCTTTTCCTCAGCTTGCAAATATTACCCAATCTCCCCTAAAACAAGACAAAATAAAACAAAACCTTTCCCACTCTCTTTACACTCCTAAAAAATTAATTCAAAGACTTGACCAGTCTTGGTATGCCTAATTCCTGAGCTCCCTTTGGGAACTGTTTCAGTACACTATAATCTGAATTCCAATCAAACCAGTTCTTTGAAAATGTTCTTGCAAATATCACCCAAGGTTACCAAATACAATGACTTTTTGGCTCTTAACTGATTTCCTGTTCTCCAAGACCATTTAGCTCTAGGAATTCCTCCTGGGCTGCAGTTCCAGAAGGGGTGACTGGGAGCTGGAAGGACTTCCCTGAAAGATTGACGCCCTGGAGCTGAGTACGTGATGGGCAAGGCAGGAGGGAAGTTTCGACTGGGGAGTGCGTCCCTACAGTGGAAAATCCAATTTTAAATAGCTGGTCAGAGAGACTGATACCGGATATTAGGTGATAAGCTAGAAACTACAGACACCAAGATAAAAATAAAATTTAAAAAATGAAACAAGACAAAAGAACAAAAAGTTCATATCAGAGATAAGAATAGTCTCAGAGATTTTCTGGGTTGAATCTAAGTCACCATATGTCATCATTCATGAAGGGAAATTGAATTTTGGGGGGACATTTAGTTGACCTTAGAGGTAATGAAAAAAATACCGGACTCGCCAGGTAGACTTGTTTCAGCTACGTGACTGTTCACAACACGACCAGGAGCAAGTCCGTTTACCTCCTCAGCCTGCTTGTTCCTATTTGTTGGGTCAGATAATTACTAGAATCTCCTCCATCTCTAAAATACTGTGAATATATTTAAAGATGACATTTGTCTTTAAAAATCTCTTGGTTGGGTTTGGAAACATAAGCCTAAAGCAAACCACAAATACAGGGATCGTTACGAAAGTTTTGAAATTCACAAAAGCCAAGAAATGTCAAATCCTGTGGATGGAACCCGGTGAAGCCCTCGCAGCCACACCATAAGCCCAGCAAGTGGAAACTTGCACAGGTGAATCAGAAAGGTCACTGTCGACTGTGTTTCTTAGAAGTGAACTAATGGACCAAAGCACCACCTCAAAACTTTCATAGTGACCTCCATATAGATAGGTAAAGAGAAACCCCCAGCTGGTATCAGAAGATCCAGGTGGATTGGACTTTTTGGACTATTTCAGTCTGAATGCGGGGTATTTGGCCTGGTTTACAGAGAATGCCTGGTGTTCATTAGTTCCTTAGTTAAGTCTGTATTTGCTACCCTGAAAGTCTCTAGTATTTCTGTTTGGTTGTTTTTGTTTGTTTTTCTTTTGTTACAACAGCCCATTAAAAAGGGGGTTGAATGAGACTGCTTTGAATAACAGCCTTTAACCCTGAATGATCTGAGGCATCTCACAGAGGCAATGCCTGTGGTCTTTAAATTGCCAGAATACATAAGGCTGTTTGGTCTGACCTCCAGACCCCCAGATTTAATCATGTGTGCCTTTGGCCACTGTTACTTTAACATTTATTTTTATTATTTTTTTTATTTTTTTGAGACAGTCTCACTTTGTTGCCCGTGGTAGAGTGCTACGGCATCACAGCTCACAGCAACCTCAGACTCTTGAGCTCAAGCGATTCTCTTGCCACAGCCTCCTGACTAGCTGGGACCACAGGCACCTGCTACACTGCCCGGCTCTTTTTAGAGATGGGATCTCACTCTAGCTCAGGCTGGTCTCAAACTCATGAGCTCTAGTGACCCACCTGCCTGGGCGTTCTGGAGTGTTGGGGTTACAGGCATGAGCCACTGCAACCGGCCACTTTTGACCTTTAAAGCTAGCACTGGTGAACGTATTGTGAAGCAGTAGGAACACCCCCATCTCAATGCATTAATTCAAGAATATTGAAAAAACATTGAACCTATAATCAGAAGCTAGAAGACTTTAGATTTAGCCCAAAATCTGTCACTGATTTTTATTACCCCCCAAATGATTTAATGATTCTGGTCTATAATCCTCTATTTTCTAGAGAAGCATTGAGATGGACTATGTCTAAAAGCCGTTCTATCCCTAACACTCGTTGCCTACTTCTAGGCAAAGTGTCTTCAGTGACCATTTAAAGAGTCACAGACACGGTATCTTTAGAATCACCTACACTTCTGGGGCACTTTTTATGGACTTTAGATATTCTTCTTCAGTAGCTCTGCCGTATTGATTGTACAAGTGCCACAGAACACAGACATCTGGACATTTTAGTGCAAAAATAGGGTTCAAGTAAGAACAATGTAGAATGTTGGGTTAGAAAGCCACATTAAAAGAGAGAGAGAGAGAGAAATAAAACAAAAGCGAAGAGAGAAAGGGTCCCTCCTTCTTCGGATACTTTTAAAAGTCAAAACTTACCAACATTCCAGTGTTACATAAATAGATTTTGAAACACTGTTTATTTTTGTGATGATTTGTATATAGTGTTGCTAGTGCATAGTTAAAATTAAACCTGGCAAATAAATCATGTAACTAATCACTAATAATAGAGTCTAACACATTTATTTGCCCATCATGGTTAATTTTCTTTTTCTTTCCCTAAGTAAATAATTAAGAATTTTAAAAAGCAACTTTTCAAGGTTCATACGAAGCTCAAAGTTTCAAAACTCCTTAAATCAAAGAACTTCTGAATTTGTAAGATTTGAAATACGTTCCTTATCTGACCAGCTAAAGGAAACCTTGGCCCCACCCCCTATGGTTTTAGTTACTAAAATGCTGTAAAAAAAACTATGAATTATTTTCAGAAATTTTTGCTCCATGTAGGAAATTAGTTAGAATTTTCTTCAGGACCTAGAAGACATTTGTGTGGGACTGATTTTATTCATACTGAAAGCAGAGAGGAAATGATTGGTTAACTTCCTCTACTTGTTTTAGTAGGGTGGTTGCTTTCTAAAATGTGAAAGTGACTGGTTGTTGCTTGAGCAGTATATCTCAAAGACCTCAAGATTTGTGTCATTCAGTGAACTAAAAAGTGATTCATATTTCTTAGGTACTTGCAAATAGAAATCTGATTCTTAGAAATTAAAGTTCAATTGTGTACAAAGTTGAGTAAGTATCAAGCATGGATTTGAGATGACTTCAACTCTCTCCCCACTAGCAAAATACCCTGTGAAGAGCAGGTTATCTCTTAGATAAGAAAGCTGGGCATAAATGGCTGAAACTCAAAACTTAGTAGTTTGACTTTCATTTCACCTTGGTCAGCAGAAAAATATAGTTATACACGCTTTTGTTATAGCAAGTGAGAGCCTACCTAAATGTTTCACTTCAAATTGATTTATCTGGATTGTTCTATTCAAAAGTAAATAGAACCCATGCAATTGCAAAGTTACAGAGTATATTCATTTACCAGAAAACCGTAATTAATTTTGCTAGAAATTTAGAGAGATTAATCTGAATGTGTTTCAGACAAAATAAGGATAACAACAGCAAAAGTGATGAAAACAACTTCAACAGTGATGGTGAACACTTATGCAGTGCTTAATATGTGCCAAGCCCCAAGGGATTAATCTGTGTTAATTCATTTAATCCCAGCAATGACCTCATGAAATAGGGTCTATTATTACTCCAACTGTCAAACAAAGCTTGACTTGAGAACAGTCTATCATATCCTCTATTATGGAGAGGTGGGATTAAATCCAGTGATATTAATTACGGTTTTTGACATTGAGAATACAGTGGCTCTTTTTAGCATAGGGTGGTTTCTCCCTGGTTCCTCAAGGAACTTGAAACGTAAGAATAAACCAAACCCAAATGGAGCAGAAGAAAAGAAATAGCAAAGATCAGAGCAGATCTATAAAAAAGATACAAAAAAAAATCAGTGAAATGGAAGTTAGATAATTAATAAACCACTAGGTAAACTAATGAAGAAAAGCTGGAAGACCCAAATAAAATCAGAAATGAAAAAGGAGATAGTCACCGTTACTTCCTTCCTTTTAAAATAAGTAAGGAGTTCTCTATATTTCAATGTTTTAAATCTCCCGTAATTCATTTATAATTATTTGCTTCACTTACTGTAAATGCTCACAGGTCTGTCATAGCTGTTGGGCAACTGTTTGGTTTCAAGGTATCAAGCAAATTATTTGGACTCTCAAGATATTATGGTTTGACATGGATGGTGCTGGAACATAATCTTCTTAGCAAAGTATCTCAAGAATGGAAGAAAAAGTATCCAATGTACTCTACTATCTAATAGCCATACTATGAAACTAATTTATAAGCACCCACACTTCCATATGAAAGTTATAACCCAACTATAGCCCAAGATGAAGGGGAAAGAGAAGAGGGAGGGGGCGGGAGGGGGGAGCATGGGTGGAGGGAGGGAAATTGGTGGGACCACACCTATGGTGCATTTTACAGGGGTACATGTCAAATCTACTGAGGGTAGAATATAGATATCTTAACACAATAACTACTAAGAAAATGCGGTGAAGGCTATGTTAACCAGTTTGATGAAAGTATTTCAAATTGTATATAAAACCACCACACTGTACCCCATAATTGTATTAATGTACACAGCTATGATTTAATTTAAAAAGAAGATATTATGGTTTGATTAGGGTTCCTGTGAAATGCAGGTGCTGCCAATGTGGTAGCAGTGAGCTGAGTGCTTTAGAAGGGGATTTAGGGGGCTCCTCCCATGTGTCTGGGATGAAAGCTTTGCTAAAAGAAGGTTCATGGAGCCCAGCTGGCTCGCCTTTCTCCTTTACCACGCCAGGACACGGCCATCCCCCCCCACCCCGGAGGACACAGCCACAGGTTGACAGACAGCTGAACCCACGGGCCCCTTCATCTCGGCTTCTGAGCTTCAGAACTGTGAGAAAATGTATTTCTAATCTTTATACCCCACCCAGTCTCAAGTATTCTGCAGTAAGAGCACAGACTAGGACACAGCAAGATGGAGAACTTGGATGAGCAAGACCAACATCACACGCCTCAGTCAGCTCAGTGGTGCTGTTTTCCACAGTTATATAATTTTTCATGGCATCGCTTAGGTAATCCTTACATACATGAGAGAGTATTTAATATGGTTTTGTATTTTGTGCATCAGAAACTGAGGGGCAGCAGTGCTCTGTGAGAAGCCCAAGGCCATCCTGGTAACCAACAGAAGAACTTGGACTTGAATCTGAAACTATCTTATACCCAAGTCTGTGTTTTCCATTATTACTTACTTAACCAAACAAAAAAATAAACCCAGACACCTTTGATGTGCCACACTGCCGTCTTGTGACTCGGAACCCTTCCTCAAGCTCTGAGCTGTCGCAGTTAGGGGAAACCGTCCTGGGGATCAAGAACCTTAAAATCCTTATAGGCTCCCTGTTACTGATTTTGCAAATTGGAAAAAGCTGACTGCATTTTCTCCTGTCTTAAAATAAAGATTTTTCACCAAGATCCTTATTTTTTTAAAGGTCAATTTTAGCGCCATTATTCCTATTTGTACAGATAGGGAGGGAGTGGAAAAGGGTTTATATTATATATTTTTATGAAAGACAAAAAGCAGAACACACAGCATTAGGCCTGTGCTATTTTTTTTTAAATCAATGTTAAATTAAGTTTAGCCTAAACTGCCTCCTTCCATGTTCTGTAATTGACTGAACTTGAACTGTAACCTACCCTTGTACCAGTCCCCGAGTTTCAGCTCATCGAAGGTGAACAACTGTTCAAACTGTATTCACATTACACACACACCGAGCTGTACCTCATGTCCATTTCTGATTGTCACTTTCTTTTATTTCTGTTCGTAAATCCTCTCTGACCAAACAGCAACCCTGGAGAGGCTCTGGACCTGGGGAGGTCACTTGATTGATGAACCATTTTTACTCAATATTTAATTTGTAAAGTCTTCCTGAATTAGCTATTTCCTACTGCTAGAGACATTACTGTTTCCTTTAAATGAATACAAACAAAATTATACATATATAATTTTGTATAATATATACAAATATATATAATATATAAAAGTATACATATATAATAATGCCCTTTACATATGATTTATGCACAATGCATACATACATAAAGGAATATAATTTATACATAACATATACATATTTTCTTTTATATATGCAAAACCTCATCTAGTTTAACTGTGACCTACTAATTTCCACACCTCTATGACATCTCCTTCCTATTTCCCCAAGGCTATTTTCTATGTGAACTCTTGAATTATGGTTTGGGCTATGACATTGCTAATTTCCTGAAAATGCCATATTTTTCCCCTTGCTCACACTATGATTTATTAAATCTTTCTTCTTAAAATTTAATTTGGATTACTTTTAGCTTTTGTATTTTTATTTATAAATTATTGTTTGTAAAGGCAATCCATATTCACCTGTCCATGTGTGAGAGAATTGCCTTTTGCCCACTGTCTGGGGAGAAAAATATTGTAGCCATGTTGAATTTAGTTCTGGTTATTTTTTTCACTGTATGTGGGGGAGGTTGTTCATATACACATAAATGTCTTCCCACTTGCCTCCCATTTTTCCCCAAATAGGAATTGTACTATGTATTTAGTTTCATACGATATTTTTGCCCCACCTAAACTTCTTATTATGAGCATTGAATAGTCTTCCAATAAATAATCGTAACTGCTCACTCATATTCAGTTTTAAGAATGTTCCACGATTTAATTAACTTTGGTTGTTTCCTGTTCATATTAATATAAATAAATCTGTGATAAACATCCTTGTACATAATCTTCCACCACATCTCAGATTCTTTTTTAAAAATAGATTCCATGAATTGAAATCATTGGACCTGAGAATGTGTCTATTTTAGTTGGTTGGGTTTGGTTTAATCAGTGAATAATTTAACCAGGGAGCAAATTAATGTATTCCTATACAAATTCCAAAGATCCACATTGCTGAGAAAAAAGAATTTTTTTCTTTACCCTTCACTTGTCTCAACCTTTATACAATAAAATTATGTCCATGCCCTGCCAGGTTCCCCTGGACCTGATCCCTGCCTCCCTCTCTAGCTCACTGTCTGTCCATAGTCCAGTCTCCACATTTTCTGAAGCCCAGTTACACTGGTCTTATTTTGCGCCTGTATTCTTGGACCTATTTCCTCCAGTTACTCGTCCTTAAGATTCAGTAGGTGTAACATGGTTCAAGAGAGTCAGAACTTGTACCTCCTTTGTTTGGAATGGGGTGCAGAGTGCACTGAGTTGGGGCGTTTCCCTTCCTAAGAGAAATTATGAGGCATCTATCTTCTGATACATGGCTCAGTTTTTCTCTCCCTGCAGGTATGAGGTTTAATCTCAGTTGTTACTATTTGATAATATCCAGGACTTATACATTATATCCTTTGTCTATATGTCTCTCCTTTGCCCATTTCTCCTGCTCTCTGCCGGCCCCTCAGGTTTTCCAAGGCTCTGGAGTGACAGACCTCTGGCAATCCATCTCTCTGTAGCTCTTCATACAATTGATGAACAGTTACCAGTTGGGGTGCTCTTGGCTGCTGGTGCCAGAACTTCCTCGCTTTCCTGACTTAAACAGGAAGTCTGTACGTTTGTCACTTCCTCAGGCACAGCTCAGAGACCGGGCTCTTTTCCTCTTCTTTCTGTGCTCACCACCACAGGTTGGCTCCTGTCCTTACGTCCTCAGCTTTGTGGTGGCCAGCTGGCTGCAGCCATCCCAAGCCTCACACCCTCACGCGTGCCATCCAGAGACACACAGAGTTTGTCTTCATTGAATCTTTTTGGTTTTTTTAAGAATGAGGAATCATTTCCCAACAGGTCCCCCCAAATATATCATCGTTTGGAATGGGGTCATCTGCTCTTCCTAAGCCAAACCCTAGAAGGAAGGGAAGTGGGTCACATAAACTAGGTAAACCCATCAGGATTCACCCCTGAAGTGGTGGAAGCCTCCAACTTTAGTGAAGCAGGCAGAGCTTCCGTTAGAAAAATTAAAAAAAAAAAAGATATGGGAATGATACAGTCTGATTTAAAAAAATTTTGACTTGAAGAACATGTGCACAGGTGAATTTAGGATTTCATGAAAAGTGAACAGATTTGGTGGCGAGGCAACTTTCCCCTCCTTTTCTCTCAGTCAAACATTTACTGATCCTGTTTCTCCTGACTTATGATCAATTAATATTAAAAGATTTCCAAAACACAGCTATATATTCTATTTGCCTTGGGGGTGTAAGGCACGCCGAAGAGATGAGCAAGGTTTCTTTTTTAAAAGCATAAGTTGTTCTAAAAGGAATATTCAAAACTTAAACGATGTTTTCAAACCATTGTGGAGCAAATATGGCCGGCAGAGTCGTAATTATTTGCCAGCCTACTAACGATTCATGGTATTTCAGAGATTAAAAGAGAGAAGAAGAACTACATTGTATTTCTTCTGCTGGATTTATGCGTGCATAGAACAGCAAAAAGGAAACAGTGATTAGAGCGAGCTCTGTAGTCTAAGCTAACTGTTTTGGTTCTATTTAAATGACAGATTCAGCTCATAAAACAATTTTTTCAAAAGCCCCCCAAAGCTTTCATTCCAATATAACAAGAAGACCCATAAAAAGAGAGGGGGGGGGGGGGGGGGGGGGGGGGGGGGCGGGGGGGGCGGGCGGGCGGGGGGGGGGCGGGGGGGGCGCGGGGGGGGGGGGCGTTGGGGGGGGGGGGCGCGGGGGGGCCGGGCGCGGGCGGGGGGGGGGGTGGGGGGGGGGGGGGGGGGGGGGGGGGGGGGGACCGGGGGGGGGGGGGGGGGGGGGGGGGGGCGGGGGGGGGGGGGGGGGGGGGGGGGG
>CAUYQV010130858.1:0-24200 GCA_963574575.1 Galagoides demidoff
GATAATCCCAACAGCGTGCCATCTCCGGGAAGGCAGCTGAGTTGGCCCCCGGCAGGTGAAGTGACGGGGACCCTACTCAGCACCAGGAAGCGGAAGGTCTGGGAGGACCAGAGGCCAGGAAGGAATGCAGAGGGGAGGACACGGGGTCGTCACGGGGCTGGCTGTCCTGAGAACAATGTGCTCCCCATCACGCGTATCGGCCAGAGTATACTTCCGTAGGACTCAAATTCTATTTGATTTTCATTTCAATTAGAACAACCTAAAACTGAAATGGCCCTTATAGATTGTTCATGCAACTCAACGCTTGAGTCTGAAAGGGCAGCCTCATCCCCTCCCCACCCACTGTCCACCTTCCCTGTTCAACCCTCTCTGTGGTGTGCACCACTACACTCCCGTCCCCACGCCTGCTCAGTCCTCTGTCTGCTTCCTCAGGTGCAGTTCTGTGGGCTGGGTTCTGGTCTGCCTTGTCTGTGCTGCTGCACACAGTAGGCACACAGTAAATATTCGCTGAGCCAGTGAGTGAGCCCCACTTCATAGACGCACATAGTGTTCAGCAAATCCCTGAATCTTGAGGACTCAGCTTGCCCAATGGGCATAAAAAGATGTGGGATCCCAGAATGCCCCCGTCTTTCCTTGGGTCCAAGTACTGGCACTATCTCTAAGACTCAGGCCACGTGGCCACAAGCAAATGCGCTGGCTGCTGTCCAGTCTCAAGCTGACCTCCTGGGTCCCACTGGTCTCCGTCGTGACTGTTTCCCCAAACCAGGCTTCTTGAGTCACAGCTGGGCTCGCCTGATGAGCCCCCCCAACCCCCATAAAGAGTTGGGTCAGGCGGAACACAGGGTCATTGCCCACAGCCGTGCCGATGGCTCTATGACAAAACCTGAGACATACTTAGTGTCCTCCCTCAGAGGCCATTGGCTCACTTGCCCCCACATTTAAAGAGAAATGTGGGGCAGAAAGGAGCCGGGGATGCTAGGCTGAGAGGGCCCTGCTCTGCTGCCTGGGGGCTGCACCAGTGACCAGGACACTGCAGCTTGGGACTGGGTCAGTCACTCTGGGTTTGCAGGGGACAGGAGTGTCTAGAAGACCACACAGGCCATAGTAGGAGCAGGCTGTGGAGAGCTCCCTCCAGAAGGTGAAGAGGGGCACCCAGAAAGCATTTCTATAATGGGCCCCACAGTCCCTGCCCAAATCTGGATTTTTGGACCAACTGGAACAGGCGGATGCTCTGTTGTGGCTAAACTTGGAGCCCTGGGGGGGGCTCCAGAGCCACCATTCCGGGCTGCAGGGAGAAGGTAGAGGGGTTAGAGGGGCAGTCAGCAGCCTCTGTCATGGGGCAGGCTCCTAGTGGCCCTGGTAGGGTTAATGACAGAGGCAGAGGACACCAGCCCCTCTCTATGCGCCTCAGTGCCAGCCCTCAGAGTCAGATAAGCCATCTGAGCCACGTTGTACAACTCGGTATCTCTTCAGACGGCCGTGGTGACATTTCCGAAGAGGAGGAGATAACATTTCTGGGATACACGGGCAGCGTGACAGCGAGTACGACAGCCTGTCGGGGGTCCAGGTAGCTGTCAAAGGCAGCAGCAGGCGTGGGGCAGTGGCACCACCCGCCAACCCGTGGGCGGATGCAGAGGGCCAGCAGAAGTTTCTGCGCAGTGCAGACAAAGCTTAAATTACCCAAACTGCTGCGGCCTTCCCGGTCTGCACGACAAGCCGCTGACATCAAACTGAGTTATGCCTCTCTACTATGCAGTCAGGTGCTGAATTAAACAGCCTGGTGCCTTTACATATTCAGACCAAGGCACAGCACCATAGATGTACAGAGTCACAGTTGTCTAATGCACATGCCTTAAACTTCTTGTTGCTCTGATAGCAGATTTGGGAGGGGCGGGGGCTTTGGGTGCGTGGCCTCAGGACAGGAGGCTGGTACCTGCTTGCCTTGGTGGGAGCGAGGCTGGCATGAGGCAGATATGTACAGGCAAGGTGGCCTGTGGCCTGGCTCTGGACACCGTCTCTAAATCACCCTCTTGGCCACAACACTTTGATGGGGAGATAGTCCAAAGAAAACCCTTGTGCTCTCTCCAGAGATTCTGCCTGCTCTTCTGACCCCAGACACAGAGCTAGGCAGATCAGGGAAGGGACTCAGGAGCTGAGGAAACTGGGTGGATGGTGGCAGAGGCTGTCCTGAGGGTGGCTTCCTCTCCCAGGGCCAGTGTGCTGGCAGGCATGAGGCTTACTCTTTCCCATTCCACGAGTCACCTCTCCCTCTGGAGAGTGGTGTGTAGAGTCATGATAACACTGTGGCCTGGGGGGCCTGGGAAGGAGAGGTCAGGGGCCTATGCTGCTGCCACCATGGGAGGCCAGCACTGCCCACGAAAGTGCCTTGTGCAAGCTAACTTACGTTCCCCTCCTGTCAGCAAACCAGCCCATCACTGGGCTGGCAGCCAGGTGTCAGTTGCAGTGTCTGGGTGTGTGTGCCGGGCAGGAGCTGGGAACTCAGTGGTCAGATGCAGTGGGCGGGTGCGTGTGCCCGGCTGGGAGCTGGGAACTCAGTGGTCAGATGCATCATCTCTTTACCAGCGCCTGGCTGGGCCCAGGAGCACTGGCGTCGTTTGCAAGGTGCAGAGATGACGATCCTGTGGCAGGGGAAGTGCCTTGCTCAGGTCCCTCCCGAGTGTAGAGGGCCAGGACTTCTGGCAGCCAATCTGTCCCATGGTCTTTGTGAGTCACCAGTGCTGAGAGTGTCCTGTCCCCTCAGGCCTCGTGGGTACATCTTAGCTATCGTGAGGCTGACACCTCAACTTTCCTTCCTACTGCCTCTAGCCCCACCTGATCCTACAGCCCCAGGCCCCCAGGTCTCTGCCTTTTCCCACCCAGCTGCCCACCTGGCTCCCTTCTCTTATGACACTCTTCACTGATGACACCAATGCCATCCTTTAGCTACTTCCTGGGTTCCTGTGCTTGATGACACCACATTTTAAATCAGCTGAAATGCTGATAAGCCCTGTGATCATTAAGTGGCACCTGTCATATCATGTCCTACTGACCCCTGCCTGTCCAGCCAGCCCTGCCTGTCCTGCACGTCTGAAGGCCCTAAGGCTTGGTTTCAGTGGCGCACACATCACTCACACCCAGATGGCCGTGACAAGGCATGGATTTGCCCATCTTGTCCAGGGCTCATATCATAGAGGGGAAACTAAGGCCCAGAGGGACAGGGACATCTTGTGCCCCAGGTCCCAGCTCTCTGCCCCTGCTACCACTGTTAGACTCTGCTTGGCCTCCTGCCCCTGGGGCTCAGCTGGAGTCTCAGGGGACCTGAGGAGACCCGAGGGGCTGTGGACTAGGGATGCCTTATGGGCCACAAGGAGTCACGGCAGGACCCCACCCAGGTGTCACCTTGGCCCACTCCCCTCATTCTCCCTTGGGGACGAGGGCCGGGGATGGGAACGAGAACCCCAGGAGGGCAGAGGGGAAGAACTACCCTCCTGTGCTGATGTCACACCTCCTTTAGACGCATCTTCAGCCTGCACCTCAGGGGCCTGAGTCACGATGGTTTTGGAGGGAACATGTACTTATTTTATGAAGAATCCCCCAAACAACAGAAAAACTATGTTTTCCTAAGAGCAGAGAACCAAGCTCTTATCCAAGAAATCAGACATGTGCCAGAAACTTGCTAGGCATCTGACTTGTGCTTTTTCTGGAATTCTCTCCAACTAGAATGAGGAAGCTCAGCACAGGTGCAGGGTGGAGGGGCTCACAGAAGGTCGGTGTAGTGGGCCTGCTTCAGCCAGGACCCTGAGCTCCTGGGGCCCAGAGCTGGCCCCTGGGGGCTGTCAGTGTTCCTGGACCCCGCATGACAGGGGCAGGCTGGCTACCTGCTGATGTCCCAGTGCAGACCCCCAACCCTGAAACTGTGGCTTTACCAGGCCCTCCACAGAGCAAGAAGCTTTGCTCCATGGGAAAAAAGGAAGCTGGCAGGCAGGCTCCCTGCTCCCCTCTGCGCCCTGATCCTTTAATCTGAGACTATTAAAACTTCATTCCACTCCTATTGGTAAACCATCAATCACCGTCACCAAGCAGCCCCTGGCTGAGGGAGCCTGGCAGGGGAGGGCAGCAGTGAGGGCAGGGGAGCTGTGGCCATCTGAGACCCGAAGGCAGGAGCCTCCCCTCCCCAGGCACAGCCCCATTGGGAGGCCTGTGTGCCCTTGAGAAGGATGGCTGTGGGCAGAGGGACAGGAGGCGGAGGCCCTTGTCTAGGGTACCTGTGAGGTTCCCGGGGTGGAGAATAGTCCATGCCCTGGGAATGTAGGGAGGGCTGCCACTCAGAGGTCTCTTGGGGGGTGTTGGTGGTGCCCGCACTCAGCCTCCTGAGCTTGACAATGCCGTCATCGCCGGCTGCCCCCTCTTTCCTGAGCGGCCACACTGTGGGGAGGCTTGGCCGTTCTCTCTGGGTGGCCCCTTGCTTCCTTCTTGGCTCAGACACCAGGCCTATTGGCTGGCCTGCCCTCCCCAAGTCACCCTGCTCTCAGGCAGGAAAGACAGTCTGAGACCCTGGCCCTTTATAGTTAACTTACAAAATGGTGGCACCAGCCCAGTGCTTGAAGGATTATGGGTCTTTTTCTTAATTAAAAAAATCCAATTAAATTAAGATATCAGAACTAAATAATGCTTGAGTCATTAGTGCGACTTTTATCTTAATGACTACAGCTGCCGAAATCCTTCTTTAATTCTGACGCCTCCTGCCACAGTGGCAGGCGCAGGGAGACCGCCTGGCACTGCAGCCGCGGGGTGGGCGGACCTGGGCCCCACTTCCCCTCTCCACAGAGTGGTGAGCTCACGTGTGTGGGGCAGAGGTACAGGGACGTGGCTGGGGAGTCCTCTCCCATCTCAGGGTCTGTGCTCACTCCTCATCGGCCCTGGAGGACTTAATCTGTGCAGGCAACTTTGGGAGAATTTTCCCTGGAGAAGGGAAGAGAGAGAACCCCCTCTTCTGTGGAGTTAGGAGAGCAGCTACTTAGACCCTGCTGGGCCCTGCTTTGGATGGGTTGGGGGCTTCTGGGCTAACACAGAGGGTCTTGCCTCCTTGCCAATCCTGGTGCCCTGATGCCCTCCCTCCCCTTGCTGTGTCCTGGGGGCAATGCCAGCCACTTCAGTGTTGAATCCAGTTCCACCAGAATAGAGGCAGCTGGTGCAGCTCTCCTACACGGCCTGAGGTAGAGCCTGGCTGGGGAGAGCAGAGCTCTGGGAAGCAGGAGATAAGAGTTTGCTGGGGACCCAGGGGCTGAAGGGGATTTGGGTCACAGGGGGATGACTGGGGGCAGCCGCAGGGAGGCCAGCGTGGAGGAATCCTGGTTATCACTTCACTCCAGGATGTCTCCGACAGACAGAGGCAGCGAGACCCCCGCAGGTGGGGAGCTGCTCAGAGGTGATTGGGCTCATCCTGCCCCTCCCACTACAGTCCCAGTGCTCTCCCTGCCTCCTGCCCCCTCCTCACAGATGCTCTCAGACAGAGAAGACCCTGGCCATACCCCAGAACCCCAATGTCTCCTGTGAGCCCTCCCGCCAGAGAGCCATGAGGATCTGCGGCTGCAGGCCGCCAGGCCAGGGACTCCGCTGCCCTGTGTGTAGGCGAGAGTCTGCTACACAGTAGATGCTCAGTAAATCCCTGGCAACTGACGGATGGATTGAAGGAAGTCAGGGGAGAAGCGGACCAGACCCTCCCACTGAGCTCTACCATCTTGCCATGAATGTGCACAACAATTTTTAAAGCAGTGACAATTATATTTTTTACTTACTTTTCCATTAGAAAATAAAGGCCTGTAGACAAAGAGGCTATGAACATTCTGGATCTTAGAATATTATCGTGAGGAATAGCTGGGGAAAGATCCAGCTCAAGTCCTTGCTGTTTAGCCGAGGAAGTGAAGGCTTGGGGAAGGACCGAGTGGTCTGCCTGCCTGGCAGGGCTCCAGATCCCCAGTCCAGGTTCTTCTATGCCCGATTACATCCCTGCTTTTGGACACACAGGCCCCGGTAGGGCCTAGGCCAAGGCTGCTTTGTGCCCAGGTCCTGGGGGACAGCCACACTCAGGCACCTAACTGCACAGGGGAGAGGGTAGGCGCTGGCCCTGGTGCTGAGACAGGCGTGTGGCTCGGAGGGAGAGGACAGGAGGAAGAGGAGACCTCTCTGTACTGGGACGAGTAATGCCTGCGCCAAATTCTCATCTACCTGGGACCTCAGAGTGTGACCTTATTTGGAGATCAGACCTGTGCAGTTCTCATTAATTAAATTAAGATGAAGTCACCCTGGATCATGGCGGGCCCTAAATTCTACTTGATGATGTCTTCCTAAGTAGAAAAAACAGTGGAGACAGACCCAGAGACACACAGGGAAGACACCATTTGACGATGGCGGCGCAGATTGGAGTGACGTGCCTGCAAGCCAAGGCGTGTCAAGGCTTGCTGGCTGCCACTGAAGCCAGGACAGAGAAAAGGAAGGGTCCTTCCCCTAGGCTCAGAGAGCTCAGCCCTGCCCACCCGATCTCAGATTTTCAGCTCCCAAGACTGTGAGACTATAAATTTCCTCAGTTTGGGGCTGCCCATTTTGTGGTACTTTGCTATATAACAGTTTGAGGACACTAATGCACCCCTAAACCAGCACTCAACAGTGGGGCAACCCCCCAAGCAGACCCTCCCCACTCCCTAAGCTGCTAATGCTGGTTCTGTTTTGTGAACTAGGATGTGGGGCTGGGAGGTGGGTGGGGGCACAGCAAAGTCTCCTGGGGGCAGACTGTGTCATCAAATGATCACAGCTGAGTGTGGGGCAGTGAGGAAGCATAGAGAGGCCCCCAGGAGCACCCCCAGCTTGAGATCCTGGCCTGTCCCTTCTAACTGTATGACTGTGAAGTCTTGAGCTTCCCGAGACCCCATGCTATGGTTTGAGTATGTCCCCCAAAGTTCATGTGTTGGGAATGTGATGCCCCACATGGTGGTGTTGGGGGTGCCAATGGGAGGCTTCTGGGTCCTGGGTCTCCTGCCCTCAGGAACAAATGGATGCCATTACTGTGGAGGTAGGTTTGTCATCTCAGGAGTGAGCCCCCACCCTGTCCTGCCTGCCCGGCCTATGCCCCGTGGGATGCCTTCTGCCACATTAGGACGCAGCACAAAGCCCTAACCAGGTGCCAGAGCCTTGACCATGGCCTTCCCAGATTCCAGGACAATGAGGAAATACATTTCTGTTCTTTATAAATTACCCAGTCTCAGTGTTCTGTCCTAGCAGCACAAAATGGACAAAGCCATTCCACCTCTGTGTCTGAAGAACAGGGATGAGCAAGAATACTGGCCTCCAGGGTCACCACGGGGACTTTGAACCCACAAGGGCCAGTGTACCTGGAGTATGGGGTGGGGGCACATGGGTCACGCTGGGGCCTGAGAACAGGAATGGTCACAGTGGTCTCAACCTTAGAGCACAGGCAAGGTTTTGATTGGCAATGGTGTGTGTGTGTGTGTGCTCGTGTGCACGCATAGATGAAAAGATTGGATTGCCCTTTTACCCAGTTTTTGTTTGCTGTGTAAAGAAGAGTCTGGAAGGGCGAGGACACACTCAGGACCACCTTGGAAGGTGGGTGAACATTGCTGTCTTATTCTCTGCACTTCTGATGCTTTGACATCTGTGACCTTGCAGACCCTGGAGGGACTGTCCCTCTCAGGATTAGTCAACTGCTAGAGGTAGTAGAGGACCTGCCTGCGGCCCACCTTTCAAACCCATCCACCCAGCACCTCCTCTGGCTGGGTCTCACCCCAGGGCCACCGTCAATGTCCTGATCACCCCAGGGCAGGTACCAGACAACCATGGGCGGCCCCTCCACCCAGAACTTGCAGGAATTTCTCCCCCCAGCCAGTTCTGAGCCTGCTCAGACTGCCTCACCGTTTGTCCTGCAGAAACCACAGTGGAGGCCCCGTTTACAAGTCCATTTTGCCACCTCTGTCTGCTGACTGCCCTGTTCTTCCTTGTGTGGTGTGGCCCGTGCCCCTCCTCCTGGTTCTGTGAACAACATACTCCCTTCCCAGAGGTGCCGTCTGCTGACCTGGTGGCCTCACCATAGCTGAACAACAATATACCCTCCGATTGAGACAGAAGGACTGTGGCAGCTTAGACCGGGGCTGGCACAATGGAGAAGGTGGCTGTGTTTGGGTTATTTAAGAAAGAAGGTGGACAGGCCTATGGCGAGCTGGAGAGGGGAAGTGACAGAGAGGGTGTGAAATGATTGGCTCCTGGGCTTGAGGCCTGGCTTGGGTGACCTCGTGTTGGGTGCGTGGCTGGGGTGCTGGCACAGAGGACGCTGGGCTGTGAGCGTGACTGAGCCAGCCAGGAAGGGAGGCAGCCTTTCCAGAAGCTCTGTAGGGGACAGGGCTCTCCTTTCTGCTGCCAGGTGCAGATCCCACCAAGATCCTTGAGTTAGAGTTCTGAGCTTGTGGTCTTTGGGAAATTACCCTAGCCCGTCCACCATGGGGAATAAGGACAGAGTGGCCTCTGGGAGGGTACAGCCCTGGGTCCTCAGAAGGCAAGAGAAGAAAGAGGGGGAGAGCTGTGGGGTGGCCACAGGTGGTGGAGGGAAGAAGACTGGGGCCCGGCGAGGACAAGGAATGACAGAGCCACTTGGTTTGGCTCCAAGGAGATGTCGTCCCAGCTGCCCCCTGGGTCCTACCCACATGCACCCCAAAATAAGCATCAGTGCTTTAAAAATGGAAACACATGCTCCCTTGCTTTTTGTGGAGTTTTCTGTCACTCAAAGCTGTCAGTTTTCTCTAGTTCTAAATAAAGGAGCGTCTAGGGTCCCATAAATAGATTTCCAAAGCCACAGGCCAATCTGGCTCCCAGAACAGAACAGTTCCCGTCCTGCCACGGGCTCACAGGGGCTGCTGAGGCACAAGCCCCTCGGCTGGAGGGCAACCGGGCTGTGTGGGTTGCTTCAGTGCTTGGGAGTATCCGGGAATATCCTTGAGGTTCACAGTTTACGGTGAGGTGTTGGCTTTCGCACATCATTACCCAGTGTTGACAGAGGCAGCCAGTGACTCTGCGAGCCTCGTTCTCACCTCCATTAGCAGATTGCTTGAAAAAAAAAATACCAGAAAAATTTAGCTCTCAGATTTGGGGCCCCACCACATGGCTTAGGAAGACAGCTGAATTTTGTAAGTGTTCCACATAGTATATCAAATCAGCACACTGTACCCCATAAACTTCATCAATGTACACAGTTATGATTTAATAAAAAGTTAAAAAAAACAGGCATATTGGAATTCATAAAAAAAAAAAAAGAGACAGATGAATTTTGTTTCTTTCCTAGAGAAATCTGGCTCCTCTTCTGGGAGATGGAGCAAAGCAAGGAGAAAGGTCCCAGGACCTGGGACAACCACAGCAGGTCACTGAAGCTTAAGTCTGGGGGGATGAGGAAGACCCCAACTTGTGGTCAAGGGTGGATGCTGTGAGAGGCTGGGGGGAATGTGCTCCGTGTTGGTGGAGGTTGCAATGGCAGAAAGAACAAAGAGGTCAGAGACAACAGGACTGGAGACAGCGACAGGAGGGGGCGAGAGTAGGGACAGCAAATTGCTTCCATCTTATTCACCCACTTCTGCTGACAGCTGACAGCTGCAGGGCCAGGCTGAGAAGGTTTCTGAGGCTGCATGCAGGTTCAGCAAGAAAACATGCTGTGATCCATTAGTAATGTCTGCCCTGGGCACAGGAGGGGAGGGTAGCAGCTGGTGGAATTGTTATTCCTGAGTTTAAGGCAAGTGGCTCAGAACTAAGACGAGGAAGAGCAATGTCACCTTCCAGAACATTCCTGTCATGTGATACCTGGAATGGGGGGCTGAAGTGACAGAGGCGATCTGAAGGAACCTGTGTTTATCATTTGTCATCTCTGACGACTTGCTGGCCAACAGAGGCCCCATGTCTGTCTGACTCGCAGCTGTACTGTGGCACCTGGGACAGTGTCTGGCGCATAGCAGGTCTCTGCACACATCTGCCAAATGGCCAGCTGACAGAGCCAGGGAGGGCAGGCTGGAGGGGTGAAGGAGGAGGGACCGCTTCTGGGGAAATGCTGAGCCCTGCCAACAAGGCCACCTGAAGAGAAGCAGCTGGCAGGGCGGGTCTTTCTCCCTGTGAGGAAATGAGCCCAGGATTCCCACCCTTTCTTTATGCTGAGGTCACTTTCAGCTGTCCTCAGTATTCATCTCTGATCCCCTCTCCTGCTTCTAGACACCTCCCTGCAGCAGGTCACAGCCACACCCAGGAACTGTGGGGCATAGGACTCCTCACTACACCCCGCTGACTCCCCAGAGAGGGGGCAAGGGGCAGTCGTGGCGGCCTCAGAGCTTAGCACAGTGAAATCCTTCTGATTTTAACCTCCAGACTCATGGTGCTAGTTTAGGCCTGGGCTCTGCTCACGGCCAGGATGGTCCTACAGAAGGTGCCCTCCGCCCCTTCTCTCTGAGTCCCATGCCAAGCTCTTGACTGCAGGTGAGAATTTCTGGTTGGAGCTGTGTGACCCGAGGCTCCTGGCACTTTGCCTGGAGATGTCTGGGAAGCTGCCTTTCCCTTTCCTGGGGCTTAAACTGAGGGAGAAATTTTTCTCAGCTTCTTTCAGCTCACCCGTCCAGGCCTCCAGGAAATACGTGCTGAGCCAGCTCTGAGCCTGCTCTGAGCCTGCTCTGTGCGCAGATGGGTGCACCCTCAGGGTCAGGGTCTGAGCCCCGAGCCTTGCCTCTCTCTTGCGCTTTCCATCTTTTCGTTGACTATGCTGTGGGCCTCTGCAGGGGAGACTCTGAGGGTCACTGACACTCAGGAAGACCTGACCGCTGCTGGGATGGACGTGCTCGGCTTCTCTAAAGGGCTGATCTCTTCGTATCTCTCGCTCACGGCCAGCATGCCCCCCTCCTCTGCTAGGGGGCCCTGATTTCACCTGCCAGCTCATTCATTCATTCATTCAAGATAGTTCCTGGGTGCCAGTGTTAGTGCGGCCCTGGGGCCTCTCTGACAGCAGTCAGACCGTGGCTGCTCCCGTTCCAGCTCCTGGAGGCTCCCCTGTCCCCACAGCTTGAAGGTGAGGATTTGCTGCAAAGACTCCCCCACTCAGCTGCTGTTTAATGTTAGCAGGGCAAGAGGTTCTGTGTGCTGGCTCTGTGTTCCGGGGACTGTCTCCTCTTGGCTCACCTGTGACTCTGTGGAGGTCACTCTGAGCACACAGTGCTCCGGGCTGTGGGCAGGGCCTCCCTGGCTCCTCTCCGTCACCCATTCCCCGCTATGCTGCTCTGTACTGACGGGAGTCGCAGGGCAGTGGGAGAGCCAGAGATGCACCTGCTTTCTGTTGACAAGTAATCTCTTGGACGCACATGAGCAGTGACTTGGGGTAGCTGGGTCTGGGAGACCAGTGGGGTGACTTCTGAGCGTCTCCCACCTTCCTTCCTACAGGCCACTGCCTTGCTGCCCACACAGGACAGCCTTGCCCAACATCCTTGGATCCTCTCCTGCCTCTGGGCACTCTCAGCATCACCCCAGCCCCACACAGAAGCTCCAGATTCCCCCCCTTTGCCATGCCCTCTCTATTCCCCTCTCTCTTTCAGAGTCCCAGTGTCTTCTGGGTGTCAGAGCCCCCTAGCCTCTGTGCCACTCCTGTTCTTCTCCCCACAGACACTGTGGTCCCTGAGACAGGGATGGCCTCTTCTCTAAACCCCCAGGACCACAAGGTGCTCCCCAAGTCCTCAAGGAATGAAACTCACCCACCCAGTCCTCATGTTCTTCCTCTGAGCTTTTCCTCCTTCCCACAACCCTCATCACTTTCTGACATGCTGGGTTATTTATTATTTTTGTTTTCTGTTTTTCTCTCCTGGCCCCAGTGCACTGTTGTTTTATTCACTTAACATCATGCGTCACTCGAGAACACTGTCTAATTGATAGTAGGTCCTCAGCAAATATTTGTGGGGTGAAAGGATTTAAGCCAAAGATGGGCAAACCCAGCACTGAATTTTATCCCAAGCTGGACTTTCTGAAGCACACCCCAGGGCCTCAGGAGGAAATGAGTCATGTCGTGTCTGACGCATTTGCTGACAGCCATCTGTGAAGCTCGGGTCCCTGGTCACCAGTCTGGGGAATTAGGATGAGCGAGGTGGGCAGGGACTGTTTGGTGGCAGGAAAAGATCAAATACTGTCAGCTTCCTGCTGCCACCAGCGCCAACCCAGAAGAAATTGAGAATTGACCCTGTGAGCCCTGAGTAGAATCTTCATTCTTAACAAGCCTTGTTAGGGACTCAGTCTACAGAAGAGGGGCAGGAACCAGATGGGAAGTGGCAAAGGACCTATTAGAAGCTGTAGGTGTATCCTTGACAAAGAAGGTTGAGAATCATGGAGCAGACCCAGAACCAGTCCCCGATGCATAGCATGACTGGATGACCTGCTTGCTGCTGGTTGCCCAGTGTAATAATCAACTTTTGTTAATTGTAATTGTTAACTATTATCTTTCAAATTTATATGTTCACTTCATTAATATGGACGCCCTCACTGACTATTCTAAGTCACCTGTCGGTAGCACGCACGAGGCAGGTTGCTCCACACTCTCTGTTCCTCTGTCCAGGGCAGACATTGCTAACCACCCATATCACTCCTTCCCCGAGCCTGAGGGTGGCATCAGAATCCTTCTTACAACAGCATCAAGAGCATGTTGATGGGAGAGGAAGAGGTCTGCTCAGTGGGTGTCCTTGCAAGGGGTGTCACAGCCCAGGCAGGGTGAGCAGAGTGTCCACCTGGTAGAGACGTGAGATGGACTGGGCACAGGGAGACTGACCGAACATGTAGGTGTATTGCAGGATAATAGGAGAGAGAGAAAATGAGAATGAACTCTCTAGTGGTATGTTAATTCACTATATCAGAGTCAGTGAATGGTTTCAATATATCTACTTCTCTATACAGAAATAAATATAGATATAAAAGTGAACATTAATACACACATATGCACGTACACACACACACATACACAGAGTTGTCCCTTGGTATCCATGAAGGATTTATTCCCAAACCTCCTGCAATACCACAATCCACGGATGCTCAAGTTCCCAACATAAAGTGGCACATGGTTTACCAACTCCAATGTCACATATAACCTTTGAACATCAACCTATCTGTGTTAAATCATCTCTAGATTAATCATTAGACCTAATACAATGTAAATACGATATAAATAGTTGTTATACTGTACTGTTTAGGCAATGATGACAAGGAAAAAAGTCTGTACGTGTTCAATACAAATAGAATTTTTTCTTGACTATTTTTGATCTGGAGTTGGTTAAATCTATGGATGTAAAACCATCAACATGGAGGGCTAACTGCATATTCATTTATATACATACACACATGTATAATATATATATTCCCCAGCTCTGTCCATGGAGAGCAGCAGTGTCATACCAATAACAAAGAGCACACTTGTGCCCATGTCTTGGCTTCTAAATACCACTTTCCACTAAAATAAACCAGGGCTCTTTGGAGAAATGATTGATACCAGGGAAGTACACGATGTGCCTGGTACACCTTGTTCAGAAAGCAAAGAATGAGGGGCTTACATCAAACAGACCAGAAGCCAGCTTGAATGGGCCTCCACCAATCAAGGCTGAGATGATCTGAACATTGAAATAAATAACAATAGTGATGAATTATAACCCATTGAATAAAACAGGAAATGATGAGTCCATAAAGGCATAAATAAATGAATGGGTAAACCGAAGGTTACTTCCTAACTCTGAAGAGAAGAAGAGTAACTTTATAGTGGAGAAGCCTTGCAGAGACCACCATAATCCCATGATCAAGGTGGATATCACCAGCAATGAGTGAAATGGAAATCTCAGACCCCCTGATGGGGTTCAGCACCCTTCTGTGAGATCCCTGCTAAAGATGTACCCTGAATCTGATCGCCAGGGTCCATCCAACAAACCCACACTGAGTGGCACTCAGCAAAACAACTGTAATCTTCATAAAAGAAAAATGGGCAAGGTCACAAAAGTCAAGGACAGAATGAAGACCTGCTGTAGACTGAGGGACGCAGTGACTAAATGTGACAGTGATGGGACGGTGGGTGAAACTGCAGTGAAGACTGAGGGTTGGGCGGAAGTGATACTCCAATGTTAGCTTCCTGATTTGAGAGTACGGACATGGTTCTGCAGGAGGAAATTCTTGTTGCTAAGGAAAGGACACCACGATATTCAAGCGTCATGCGCCATCCACGTGGCTACTTTCAAATGCTTCAGAAAACAGTGTCTTGAGCTGTACTCCCAACTTTTTAGTAAGTTTGTGATTGCTTCAACATTTAAGAGAAAATGAGAGGGACGAGTAGAAATTCAAAGAAAAAGTAAACAAAAATAACTACATCAAAAAGAAAGAAATATACGAGAGACACAACAACCATAGTAATACACTTATTTTGGTGCTTGCTATGGGTTGGATATGATTTGTCTCCTCCCAAAAACTCATGTTAACATTCAATCCCCAACGTGTTGGTGTCGAGAGAGGTGTCTGGGTCATGGGGGCATAATTTATTACTAAATCAATACCCTTCTGAGGAAATAAGTCTTCATTCTTTCTGAGAAAATGGGTTGTTAAAAAGACTCTGGCTTCCTTGGTTCCTCTCTCTGCACACACTGGATCCCCTTCCACTTCCTGTCAGAAGCTGAAGTAACCTAAGACCCTCCCCAGATGCAGCTGCCCAATCTTGAACTTTCCAGCCCCCAGAGTCATAAGCCAAATAAACACCTTTTCTTAATAAATTACTCAGCCTCGGGTATTCTGTGATAGCAAGACTAACTCCATTAATACGGTGTTTGAGGGGTAAACTTCAGCTATATGGAAAATAATCTTTTCTGTGGCAATTTTCAGGCCCAGTGCAGAAGGGCACAAAGGAAACCACTCAGTGATCTTTGATTTTTATGGGGATGAAAGGTGAGACCTAGAACAAAGTCCCCCGATGGTCAGAGATGTCCTGACTCCTCAATACCAGCAGGACTAGCTATATAGTTTGTGTGGCTTGGTGCAGAATAGAAATATTGGGTCTCTTGTTCAAAAATCATTAAGAATCTCAAGAATAAGGCCGCGAAGCATAAAACTAAGTTCAGTTTAATGTGACCGCACAGGTTGCACCCCCAGAATCTGGCCTTGGTTTAAGAGCTTGCCCTCCATAACTCTCAGAGACGTGATGAAAGATTCATTTACAAGGGTGCTCATTGGTGCACTATCACAATGCTGAACTCTGTAAGCATCACAATGTCCAGCAATAGGGAGTGACTAAGTCAGTCATGGTGTAGCTACAACAGGGAATATTGTATAGGCATTAAAAACCGTGTTTTGAGGAGCACTGAATGGCAGGGGAAATGCTGTTATATAATGGTAGGTGAAAAAAGTGCAAAACACGGGCAGTGCCTGTGGCTCAAAGTAGTGGGGCGCTGGCCCCATATGCCGTAGGTGGTGGGTTCAAACCCAGCCCTGGCCAAAAAAGAAAGAGCAAAACACTACATATCATATAGGCCCCTCTGTGAAAGAGAAAACTATTCATACACACAAGGATAGCAGAAAGACAGGTAGGAAATATACCAAGATGAAAACAGGGCTTATTTCTGGGTGATGAGATTGTAGCTGATTTTTTATTATCCTTTTAATACTTTCTTGTATCTTATAAATATTCTGCTATGAGCATATCTAATTTTTCTAATTAGAAAACATTTTTATATATTTAAAAATAATGTATTCATTTGTTATAATGGGTCCGTTTGCCTTTGTAATTAAAAATTTTTAATTAAGAAAAAAGCAAAGTGGAAAAAAAAAAAAGGCCGTCTGTGCTACCAATATTTATGGAATGCTTCCATGTCGGGTGTGATGCTTGGCTCTGGAGGAACACCTAGGAAGCAACGAGAAGCTGGGTCTGCCTCCTGGGTCTTCCAGAGACCTCTCCTGGGATCCAGCAAGCCTGGAGGGTCAATCGGGTGACCACAGAAGGAATAACAGATGCTGGGGGTGGGGATGCAGGTGTGGTGGGGGAAGGCGCCTCTGTGACTTCAGTGTATTTCAGTGGTACACAATGAGGAAAATATTTGTTAAACATATTACCCTTTAATAAACTATAACTTAAAAAGCAATGGCAGGTTCTAAGTAATCAATACCACATTGTAATAATTTCAAGCAAACAGAGATTTATATTCCGTGCACCTCGGACAGCAATTACTTTATTCTTCTAATATACTTGGGAATGCTGCTTTATTTTCACTTAAACCAATTTGCTTTATTGACCAAATCAAACCCTGTGGCCATAATATCAACACTTCTCCCATCTTCTAACTCAGCAAATCCAGTTTCCATCAATAATTAGGGCGAGGGTGGTGATTTTTTTCCTCAAAGCCAAGACAGCATTGATGAGGCGTCCCGTTCCCCTCCTCCGTTTTCCTGGTGGGAAGGAACAGGCAGAGGGGGTGGGGCTTGCCCATGCGGTGGCACCAGGGGTCACAAAGCAAATTCCAAAGACTTCAAATATGAGGATGTGGTAGGAAGGAACAAGAAAGGGAGGGACGGAAGGAGGAAAGCAAGAGAAAGGCAGGAAGAGGGCTGGGAGTAGGGTGCACAATTTGGGCCCCATACAGTAGGAGGAGCAGGGAAGGTGACTCCTTCTCGGGATAGCCCCTAAGAGCCCGTTTGCAGGGGACTGTGAGCCCTTGGTTCTTCAGGCCGATGTGCCCAGGGCAGGTTGGAAGCAACTCACTGGGACACATTATTAGCTAAAGACCAGTGATCACCCCCCTCTGCTCGGAGGGGAAACAACTTTATGCAACTCACCAACTAATTCATTCAACTTCAGAGACGTAGGTCAAAGCCTCTGTGTTTTAGTCAATTAATCAAGGACCAGAGTTTCACTTGACTTTGGATCTCAGCAATAGTTTTCTTGACCCTTCTTTGACTATGTAACTAACTCTCAGAAGCCTTTAATGTACTGCATTTTTCGTACTGAACCGGCCAGTTTGTTCCCACCTACACCGTGGGAAGGGCCAGCAATTAGGCTTGTGCATCCAGGCTGGTGCACCTGAGAAGCGGAGGCAGGAGAAAGGGGCTAACCCAGCTGCTTGCACAGGGGAAACGGCACACTGTCTCCTATGCCAATTACCCACGCCCTGTACAGTGGACGTCTCCTGAACTCAGGGCCAAAGAGCCAACAGGTGCCCGCATGCAGGATGGCCACCCTCCCAGCTACATTCTTCCTAACGGGCCACTGTTCTGGGTACGGGGGTGGGTATTAGGATATCAGAGACTCTCAGCTGGGGGTTCAGAGATATCATGGCAAGACTTTGGGTTAGGGGGCTCTTCTGGTAATGTCTGATTCCAAAAATGAGTTTATTCCAACTAAGCCCTGCCTGCACTCAAGGATTTTTTTTTTTTTTGGTGAGACAGAATTTCACTTTGTCACCCTTGGTAGAGTGGTGTCATAGCTCACAGCAACGTCAGACTCCTGAGCCCATCCTTTTGCCTCAGCTTCCTGAGTAGCTGGGACTACAGGTGCCCGCCACAACGTCCCACCAGTTTTTCTATTTTTAATAGAGACGGGGTCTCGCTCTTGCTCAGGCTGATCTCAAGTTCTAACACCAGGACCCAGCCTGAGCCCCTAGGCCTGGAATTATTCTATGTCTTCCAGACACCCATCTGTCCATCTCTTTCTTCATTCATTCATTCACGTAATTATTCAGTGAGTCCCAATTACATCCCAGTACCAAACACACATTCATGAACCAGGCACTGCTCTTACAGAGGGGCCAGATCACAGCACACAACCCTGCTATGTATGAAGCCAGGCACGCACAGAGCTCAGAGGAGGGCCTGGCTGACTTCCTGGAGGAAGCAGCATCCCAGTTGGGCTCTGAAGGAGGAATAGAAGTTTGCCAGGTGGTCCATGCCGTAGCAGGGGTGAGCCCATCAGAGGGTGGTGCCTGCTTCCCTGTCCAGAATCCTGGTGTGGAGGTCAACCTTCCGCCTGGCCATCTAGTACTCCCCAGACATGTGACTGCCATCAAGCACTCCTCACATCTGCATGGGGACTGCCCACACCGGGCTGCCAGTCTCTGGGCCTCAACCTCATCACTCTTTGCCAGAATTTCTGTGAGACTGTGGAAGTGAGCAGAGCCAGCTATGCAGACACATGAGTGCGTGATATAGGCCAATTATGTGTGCAAACAATGGCATCTTAAGTGGAACAACTTTGATGCTATTTGATTTGCACATTTAATGCAGAGGAATCAGGGTGCTTATGCTATGCAACGCACAACTCTAGGAGGCGCCATTCCCACCCACTGCGGTGTGATGCACCCCCCCCCCAGAATGGTTCAGTGCAACGGCCCCAAGAAGACTATTCTTCACTCCCACAAAGAAATATGCTGTGTGCTTTCTCTGGAAACGCATGGCCCACTTGCTCTATCTTTCATTTCCTATTTTTGAAAGAAACCTGGGTAGAGGGAAATATTTCTCTGAGAAAAACCACAGTGCAGGCATCGTGAGAAATGGTAACGGCTCCTTGGCCTGAGCGTGGGAGAGGACAGTACAGGGCCGCGTGGCCTGGGAAGCCAGGTGGTCCACATCCTGTCTCACAGGGCAGCAGCTGTCCAACCTCTGCTTGTTGCAGCCACATGGGGATTTAAGCTAAAAGAGTTAGGTTTTCCTACTGTTTAAGAAATTCTAAGTCTGGGCTTTTACGTGAAATTTTCAGATTTTTTAAACATTGGTTCAAATTTGTATAAAACATGATAGAAGGCCCAGGAAGGTGCAGGCTCTGTGCCCTGGAGGCTGCCATCTTTAGGACGAGCTCTGAACAAGGGCAGGGGGACAAAGTGGGCTGGGACTCAGGATTCAGGCCCTTCTATCAGGGCTAGCCAGGAAGTGGTAGCTGTTCCGAGGTTGAGTGCATCATCTAGCAGTTCAGAAGACTGGAAGCCAGGTAACCCCATCAATGTCTAAGCAGGAAACCAGGGCTCACTTACACTGACCACTCCGTGTCGTCTGGTCTGAGCAGGGTCTGGCGCGGTGCCATCTTGGGAGGCCAGCCAGTCCCACATACTCCATCCTAAGAACCTCCATCATAAGTACCATAACCAGAGGCAGACTCAGGTTGTTGGGGTCTGAGGTTTATATAATTTGGGGGACCTTTGTAAAGAAACATTTTACATAGTGTAAAAAGTCAGGCACAAGGGCCTGGGAGAGCCTGTGACAGTGGCATGCTGACGTCTACCCGCACCGACTTACGAGGGCCAATTATAAATGTTTCCTCCCAACTTTGCTTCAGTGACATCATGCTGGTACCTTGACATTGGCCATGGGGGGATATTTACACCATGGAAGTTGGCAGATGCTACAAATTAGGGGATTTCCTCCAGAGAGCTGGTGGTTAAACATTTACCAGCGCACCCCTACATGTCCAAATAAGGGCCCTGAAGCTCTGGCTTCCCCCGCTCTGCGGTGAATCTGCCTCTGATCATAACACATTTATTAGGCAGGAATCCATGAAGGACAGAGAGAGGGGAAAAACAACCTAGAGAAGGATATCAGAGAAGGAGGGAGGATTGTTTTCTGAAATAAAGAAAATAGGAAAAGACCCTTCTGACAGGAAGACGTTTTCCCTTCTAGGTTTGAGCTGGGAATGAAAAAGAGAAAAAAAAAAGTCTTTCTTCTATGCCCAGAAGGCGAGACTGAACCTGGAGTATCCCTTTGAAAAGTGCATGGTTTTGGGGCATTTGCTGAATAAAATCATCCCAAATTAAAATCTCATTTCTTTCAAGGGGCTGGAGAGTGTGTCTATTTGTCTGGGGCTAAAGGATTTAAATTCATTTTAAGGGAAGAGATTCATCAACGGAGACAGGCTGAGGGGCTTCTGGGGAAACGCTGCTCCAGCTCCTGGATCTCCATGCCCTTCGGCGGAGAGAGCCTCGTCCTGGGGCTCTGGGCCTCGGGGCTAGTGTGCCTAGGCCATGTCCTCGGGGGCTGGCTCTGGGGAGGCAGTGTCCTGGGCTCAGCCTGGCCTCGCTGTAGCTGGTGGAAGCCTGAGAGTGGGCAGGAGCACTGAGCACAGCCCCGATGCGTGTAGAGGCTGCTAGGGGCCCCGTGGCCAGGGCTGTGCTGCATGTGGCTCAGGGAGGTACCTCTCTGACTATCCCCCCATGAAGCTGAAGGGGCTGCATGTGGCTCCTGGTCACTCTCTGGGAGATGGGGGGAGGGTGGGTGGTTGGGCTTCAAAGCACCTTTCATGGGCGGGGGGTAGCCCACTTTGCCGACCGTCTGTGTGCTGGGACCTGCTACACATTGGCAAAGGGTCACAAAAAAAGTGTCCCTTTTCAAAGATAGCCCCGATACCCTATCTGGTTAATCACACTTTGCTCCATAAACCATGGGCCAATGCGTCCCTCCTGCTTAGGCCATATGCCCAGCGCTCGGTCTCTGAGTGCTGCACGTGTCAGCGGTGGCCAGCTGTGGCTGCAGATGACTGTCCCCCCCTGCCTGCTGTGCAGCTGCTGCTGCTGCCTGGCCAGACGGGGCCTCGGGAGGAAGGCCAGGGCCAGGGGCCGCCTGACCATGCAGGATTCGGAAAGTCCCCTGGAGGAGGTGACGCCTGAGACAACAGAAGGACAGGAGGAGCTGAGCAGGTGAGAGGGCATCAAGAGAGCTTCAGGAAACACCAGAGCTGAGGCCTAGGGGAATAAGATGGGTCAGCAGGGATCACAGGGAGTAGCACAAGGGCCCTTTGAGGAGGGAGGGCCTCCTGCTATAGGGAAAGGGGCAGCACCACGAGTGGAAGCAGAGCAGAGGCCTTTGTCACACCTGCAGCAGGTGCCTGGGAGTCCCTGCCTGGTGTGAGCACCTGCCCCAATGCACCCATGCCTTGCCTGATACACCATGAGACTGGAACTCTCTCTCAGAAAGATAGGGTATAGAGGGATCCAGGAGAGCCCTGGTGCCCCACTTTTCATCCCCAACAGTCCTGCTCTTTCCCAAGGGGGGGACTTGGGCTAGAGGTCTTCTCAAGCCCTGCCCAGCTTCAGTAAAATCAGATCCTAATTCTGGGCTCTCTGGTCACTTTTTAAAGGACACCTGATGCCTCTGACAGAGTGACCCAGAGAGCAGAGAAAGGGGGACCCCCAGCAAAGGCCCTGCCCAGTGCAGGGTACCGGTTTACTCAGGAGTCACCCATTCACTGTCTTGTGATTTGGCCATAGAGCCCCTCCCACCCCTTACCCCCAAAGTGCTGAGTCAGACGCAGTTACTTTTTAATGAAAGTGCAGTGCAATTTATTTTGCATGAGAATCTCCAACTATCTGCCCCCCCCTGGGAGGAAGACTCGGGTGGGAGGGAGCTGTGGGGTTTTATGAGCCTGGCATTTAATACACAGAGTGCGGGGGTGGGGGGGTCACCTCTGGGAGCGGGCAGCATGCTCAGCCCACCTCTGCCTTCCTCAGCATTTAGTTTAATGCCATGCGGAGGCTGTTATAGCCCAAGTCTATAAATAAAGGATTTACAATTAAGGTTATTAGCATCAGGTGGAATCTAAACTCTGTAACCTCAAATCTCATGCACAGAAAAAGTCTCCTCATGTATTTTGTCCTTACTTAAGAAAGAAAAGCCTAGTGCTCACCCATCGTGAACTTTCCTGGCCAAGACACACCATTTCCACAGCTCATGGCCCTGCCCAGGTTCCTTTGGGGTCCAGCCTCTTTGAGAGATGCTCATGGGTCTCAAAGAACCAGGGCCTGGCTAGGCCATTGGGGTCCCAGGCTGTGTAGTCCAGGGCAGTGGCCATGGGAGGGGATGACACAAGGTGGCTGACCAAACCCCCAAGGATTTCTCCGACTTTCATGTGGCCACTCCTTCCTGGTTCTGTACCCTAGCAAGCTCGACCGAACCATCCCCGAGCCTGCTGTTTCAGAGCCTGCAGGTTTTAGGGTAATGTCAGGAGCGGGTCCTGAGTCACACTCCTTCCCACATGAAGAACAGCCTGCCCTGCAAACCAGTGCACTTTCTGAAAGAAAAGTCCAGCTGGGAGAACTCAGGGCTTGCTCCTTGGGAATCACGGCTTCCCAGCCCCAGGAGGCTCTCTGGGCTCTCAGCAGGCATCACCCAAGAGGTTTGGGGGGTTTGCCAGGGGTGCTGACTTTGAAGGACCAGCCAGCCCATCAAAGCCCTGGTCCTCAGAGCTAATCATCCACCCATTCTTGGAGCTCACCGAGTTCCTCCTATCAGCCAGCTAGTACTGGCAGCCTTGGGGGCTCAGTGGCATGTGGTCCCCACATCCCAGCCACCTCCTGCCATTTAACTCCCCCCGCCTTTTTTTTGTTGCAGTTTGGCCAGGGCCGGGTTTGAACCCACCACCCTGGCTCGGTATATAGGGCCAGGGCCCTACTCGCTGAGTCACAGGTGCCGCCCTTAACTCCCCCTTCTTGTGTAGAATTCCTTCCTCTGTCCTCTCCAGGCCTCCCCTCTCCCTTTCTATTTCTTTTTGAAGATCCAGATAAAGAACTTTGTAAGGGGTGGAAGGCTGGCCGGCTCTGCACGTCCCCAAGGCAGCCTCAAGGACAAGCCATGAACAGTGTTTTGGGCTGGACTCTCTAAAGTTAAGGACTGCTTGTGGAACCCCAACCCAGCCAGCAGAAGCCCCCTTGGCCCCAGATCTGCCACCTGTGGTGCTGTGTGGTCTCAGGCAGGAGGAGGGAGGAGACTCGGCTCCCCTCTGCCGTGACTGTCCACGGTCACAACTCTGGGCAGCTGCTGGCATTTTGCAGCTGAGCCTTGGCTCTGCAGAGGAAGGAGGATGACGGTGCGGGGCATGGGTTGGGGGGGTGGGAGCAGACCATGTGCCTCAGTGGCTCAGCTGCACAGGAGGGTGGTGACTGCAACTTGTTTAAGGGGAAGTGGGCTTTGTGTGAAATGTGACACAAATTCATCTGGACAATTACTACACCATCACAAGCGGCTGCTCCTCCTCGGGTCTGCGGCAAGCTCTCCCCATGTGTCAGAGAAGGCACTGGGGTGTCAGGAAGATTTAATTCCTCCCTTTCTAAATTGAATGCTTGCAGAGGGATGTTGATGCAAACTAAAAATAGCCCCACGGCCCCCAGCCTCGGCCTCCAGCCAGCCTGGGCTTTGCTGAATATTATGATGACTCTCACGTAAAGGAAAGACTAATGGATTTCTTCCTTGAGGCAATTAAAAAGTGATTTGTCACACACCAAGATGTATGGCTTTGTCCTGGCAGCTATGAGGCTGCAGGAGGGCGGGGTGAGGGCAGTGGGTGGTGCTTCAGGGGCAGGGGTGGGGAAGCTGGTGGAGTGCAGGGGTCCTCTGGGGATGAGGGGTCTGCTGGAACAGAGCAGAGCTGCCACAAGGGCAGGGTTGGGGTCAGGAAATTAGGCTCAGCTGCATGGCCTCTGGAAGACCTTGCCCCTGACCTGGTGGAAGACATTGGTCTCAGCATTTTCCAATTGGGAGACCCCAGCGCAGCAGTGCCCCCCTCTCTGGCCATATCCAACCAGGAGAGTTTTGCTCAGGTGCTTCTGCTGGGCAGGACTCTCCATCCTGCCTTTCTTTTGGGGCAGCCCTTGCTCCCCTCTCATGTCTCCTTTGTAAGGGACAGACCTGGTAGACTTCGGCATTGATGACACCACCCTTCTGCAGCCCTGGCTTACTCACACCCCAGTGAGCTCTACCCCACTGCTGAGTTTGGGGGCAGCACAGGCTGCCTCCTGCTTGCTCAGCTGTCTGCTGGGGCAGGGCTACCTGCTCGCCACCAGAGTGGAGCAGGGGAAGGGCCTGCCCCAGGGGAGGGTCTGATGGTGCCAGGCACCTGCCACATGCAGGCCAGCTAAGTCCTGAGTGATCCCAGGGCCTGGTTGGAAGACACCTGAGCTCGTCCCCACTGCTGCCCCACACCTGGGCACAGCAGCTCTGTTGGGAATGAGGCCAGGAGTTCATCTGTACTGTCTTCCTCTTTGGTTTCTCTCAAAGAGATCGGAACTCCTGCGGGGAAGACAGCTGCTAATTATTGGGCTCCTTGACCCCCACCTGGGCCTGCCCTCTGGAGTCCCAGAAGAAACCCCTCCTTCCCAGGGAGCTGCACACCCATCCATGCTAGCAGAGAGGAATCTCAC